>PITA01002885.1:0-32378 GCA_004023965.1 Spilogale gracilis
TTTTTTTTTTTTAAAGGTTTTATTTATTTGACAGAGAGAAACACAGCCAGAGAGGGAACACAAGCAGGGGAAGTGAGAGAGGGAGAAGCAGGCCTCCCGCTGAGCAGGGAGCCCGATGTGGGACTCGATCCCGGGTCTCCGGGATCATGACCTGAGCCGAAGGCAGTCGCTCAACCAACTGAGCCACCCAGGCGCCCCTAAGATTTCTTTAAGAATTTGATGAAAGAGGGTGCCTGGGTGGCTCAGTGGGGTAAAGCCTCTGCTTTCAGCTCAGGTCATGATCTCAGAGTCCCAGGATCGAGGCCCGCATAGGGCTCTCTGCTCAGCAAGGAGCCTGCTTCCTCCTCTCTCTCTGCCTACTTGTGATCCCTCTCTCTGTCAAATAAATAAATAAAATCTTTTAAAAAAAGAATTTAATCAAAGACATGGACTCTCTCTCCGGGAGAAAATGCATAAACATGTAACTTACGTGCACTCTCACAGAGTTCACAGACACACCTGACTTCCAGCCATAGGTTAACCTAGACCTCGGGCCTGCAGAGAGAACTATGTACTCCTTCTGCCTTTCCTCTCTTACCGGCTCCAGACCTAGTAAAGGTAAATGTGTGAAGATTTTGTGTCAATATTGTTTATGTTCATGTTTCAAGTGACCGCTCCTTAAGTCTTATTCAAAGATGCAAAGGCTAGTTTTAACATAGAGACCTATGAGAAAACCTAGGGATTGAAAAGAATTTAAAGCAGGGGCTTTGGGGAAAATACATTTCAGGCTGTGACTGTATTATTAATCTATGGTCCCTAGTGGTCGGTTTTAATCACACCTTTATTTCCAGATCGACTTTCCTTGTGATTGTAGACAATACTATCCTTCCAGCTCAGCTTAATTGTTCTAAGTTTGCTCCAGAGTCTGCTCTATTTACAAAGGGAAGCTCCTTCCCAAACAGCAAACTCATTTTCTTGGGGAACTCTTCCTTTGTAGTTGAGGAGAAAGGAAAAAGGAAAAACCTGGAGGCTTGGGGGAAGCTGTTTGAGGCTGAAGAGTGACATCTCTTGGTGGAGAGAAGGAAGGGACTTTTAATCAGGCCGCTTTTCACTGGGACATGTTGGAAAATGCGGATTCAAGGCCTCAGAGTATCCGTGATCCCCTTAAAGTCCTATGAGAAATTGAGGGTGTAAAATGTGTATGGTTCTGAAAAAAACAATGGCTCAAGGCTTTCATCAGATTCTCAAATGGTTCTTTTTTCGTGAAAGTTAAAGTACATTGGGTTGGGCCTGTGCTTTCTGTTTGAAATCAGAAGATCACCGGCAGCAGAACCACTTCGGGTGCTTGTTCAAAAGTCAAATTCCAGGGCCGCCACCCCCAATCTTCTGAATTACAATCTACTAGTATGACCTGGCCTCTGAATCTTTAACTTCTCCAGGTGATTTGGTTAAATTTCTGAAAATACTAGGAGGTTTCAATGTTTAATATCACCTTTAAAATAAGGTCAACAATTACAGTGGAGAGAAATGCTTACATTTACCCAGAGGTCTGAATTCAAATCCCAGCTCATCTACTCACAAGAAGTGTCAGCTTGGCAAATTATGATTGCCTCTGAACTTTAGTTCCCCCACCTGTAAATATGAGGTTGATTTATCTATCTTGAAAGAATATTGCTTAATGCATAGTAAGAGTCCCCAAAGTATTATTTACTGCTCATGGCTTCTTTTTAAACATTGAGTATTCCCCCCAAACTGTCTAGGTCCAACGTTTATTTTTTTACATGCTCTATGAGGCTTTTTTTTTTCATAAAAAATGGTCAATAAACAAAACAAAACAGGTTAATCGCTTTCTACAATGTATAGCCATGTATAAAGAGGTTTTGTTGTTTTGTTGTTTTGTTATGCTATGCAATATGCCTGAACTATAAACTACAAACTGAATTTTTTTTGTCTTAACAGACAAATTAGCAATATTCATACTTTGCAGGCTCTATCAACCATCTCTGTGGACTCATGGTGATTTTTAGAAAATGGAAAGCATACACACGTCAGAATTTGCCAACAATGACAAAGTCTTCCATGCTTAAGAGTCAAATTATTTTTTTAAAAGATTTTATTTATTTATTTGACAGAGAGAAACACAGCCAGAGAGGGAACACAAGCAGGGGGAGTGAGAGAGGGAGAAGCAGGCTTCCCACCGAGCAGGGAGCCCGATGTGGGACTCGATCCCAGGACCCCAGGATCATGACCTGAGCCGAAGGCAGATGCTTAACAACTGAGCCATTCAGGTGCCTCAATAGTCACATTATTGAGAGTATTTGGTTTTATTGAGAATCCATTCACTAGTAAATCTCCAGAAGCAAACAGCAAGAAGGAGAAAAGAAGAAATTCCTGTTGCTGTACAACCAGTTCTAAAAACCTCTGTTTGGTAAGAATATCTCCCGCCCCCAGGCCCATACCACCTCCTTCCACCACCTCCTGTCCCCCACCCTCAAGAACATTGGATTGTTTCAAGCAAATTCCTTCTGATTCTGTAGCTCTGTCCTACTACAGGTGTGTATCTTTTATCATTGGAAAATAATTTCACAAATAGCCATCTTAACATACCAGTGAACATTTATCCCTGCTCATGATGTAAGCAGAAAATAAAGGAAATATAATGTCTAAATAAAAGCAATGAATGCTTCTAATTTGTGTTCACAAAGAGTAACCAAAGTTCTCATTGGATCCACTAAAGAATCTCAGAATTTGTCCCTGGTGCTTTTATTGAGGCTAGACATTTATTTCAGTCAGTGGTGGAAGAAGACTTGTTTGTTTGGCATATAGAAAATTCTGACTCTGGAGAACTGGTATCCGAGAGGTCTGCTTACCTTAAAGTTACATTTTCTGTCTTAAATCTATCAAAGGCTTCCTGAAGGATCAGCTTAGGTTTTGTATTCTGTGATTGCCATCTGCTGGTGGTCCTCCATATTGGAAAATAAAAAATGCTCAGGAAGATTGCAACAGCTTGGTTGTTTGATTTTAGCAGTTCCTGCCACGTCAGAGAGAACAACATTTTAAATGTCCTATGAAGACCATGATGACACCAGAGAGCCATGCTGAAGTTCCAGAAAACTTGTTTCTCAGAAACATTCCTGGTGTAGTTGTTTCCTGGGCAGATAGTTGCACGGCCACTAGGAATCACTCTGTAGGGTCAGCTGCTCATTCATTTTTTTTTTTAATACACTATTTTTAAGACCAGGTTTAGGCTCAGAGCAAATTGAATAGAGAGTCCAGACATTTCCCATATATCCCCGGCACCCATACATGCACAGGTACCCCTCTAAACATCTGGCACCAGAGTGGTCCATTTGTTAGGGTTGATGAACCTATGCTCACACCTCATTATCACCCAGAGTCCATAATTCACATTAGGGTTCGCTCTTTGTGTCGTCTATCCTATGATATTTGACAAGTGTTATAGTATCATACAGAATAGTTTCACCACCCTAAGAACCCTCTGTGCTCTACCTATTCATGCCTCCCTAACCCCTGGCAAACATGGATCTTTTTATGGTCTCCATAGTTTTGCCTTTTCTAGAATGTCATATAGTTGGAATAATATGGAATACAGCCTTTTCAGATTGGCTTCCTGCACTTAGTAATATGAGTCTAAGTTTCTTCCTTGTCTTTTCATGGCTTGATAGCTCATTTCCTTTCAGCATTAAATAATATTTTATTATGTAACACAGTTACATATCTGTCCACTTACAGAAAGATGTCTTGGTTGCTTCTAAGTTTTGACACTTATGAATAAAGCTGCTTTAGGCATTCATGTACAGATTTTTGTGTGGGCATAAGTTTTCAACTTATTTGAGTAAATACCAAGGAGTGAAATTGTTGACTAGTATGGTAAGACATGCATGTTTTTAAAAGGACTAATTGGGCAGAGCTGGCCATGAACATCTAACAAGAAGAATGCTTTTTTAACCTTTAGTCCCTGAGCCCACAGTGGGCTTCCGGTGTTCAGGAATCCTGCCAAACTCACACACAAGCTCTTGGGTAATGTGTTTTCTGGGGAGAAGCTTCACTGTCTTCATCAGATGCTCACAGATAGCTCTGGTTTGAGAAACACAGCTCCCTGGAAACTTTCAAAGGAGTATAATTGAGTTGGAATTAGAAAATAAGAAAATTGAAGTTCCTGGAGAACTTAACAACAACAATAAAAAACCTCACAATGCTGAAAACAACAGCTGGATTTATTGAGAATCTACCAAGTTAAATAGTTTATCTTTATTACTGTATCTCTAAACTTATAACAACCCCATGCTTTCAAATTTTTTCTATTTTATGAAAATGACAAGGGATGAGAAATATTGCATTGCTCGTGTTTGTACAGCTAAACATGAAGCTGAAACTCAAGTACAAACCAGTTTAGACTCCATTTGCCAATAACAAAGACAATAAAACAAAACTTTTGCCTCCAATGACTTCCATGGGAGGACAGCATCTGTGTGAAGAGTAGAGACTCCCAAAGAGGAGGAGGAAATTTCTGAGCTAAGTTTTGAAAGACAATAAAGACTTAGCTAAGCAGAGGAGATAGGGCAGAGATGGAATTCCAAGAAGGAACCAGCACATTCTGTGGCATAAACATGAGAAAGAGGTTGATGGAAAGTTCCAGAGCTGGTGCCATGATCTTCAGAAAGAATAAATCCTTGCCAGCTCTTGGAGCAATAAGGACAAAGACTAATCATCTCTGGTCTTAAAAAGAAGAAATTCCAAAAGTTAATGTAAAACAGATAAATTGGACTTCATCAGACTTATAAGAGTTTGACACCATCAAAAAAGTGAAAAGAAACCCATGGAATGGGAGAAAATACTTTTAACTCCCCTATCTAATATGGGATTTTCATCAGAGTATACAGAGAACTTCTACAACTCAACAATAAAAAGACAAAAAACTCAATTTTTAAAAAAGATTTTATTTATTTGACAGAGAGATTGAGAGAGCCAGAGAGCACAAGCAGGGGGAGCAAACAGCAGAGGGAGAGGGAGAAGCAGGCTCCCCGCTGAGCAGGGATTCCCCCCCTCCCTCGATGTGGGACTCTATCCTAGGACCCTGGAATCACAATCTGAGCTGAAGGCAGGTGCTTAAATAACTGAGCCACCCAGGCTCCCCATAACCTGATTTTTAAAAGGGCAAAGGTTTTTGGATAGACACGTCTCTAAAGAGGAATACAAATGGCCAGTAAGCCCATGACAAGATGACCATCATTAGTCATTAGGGACCTGCAAGTCAAAGCTACAATTTGACATCACTGAAGCCCACTAGAATGGTTAAAATAAAAAAGACAACAAATGTTGACAAGGATGTGAAGAAATTGTGACTCTCAGACCAGGTCACCACCGTCCAATGTTGGTGAGATTTTTAATGGCGCAGCCACTTTGGAAAACAGTTTGGCAGTTCCTCAAC
The DNA here is from genome assembly GCA_004023965.1 of Spilogale gracilis. Lineage (NCBI taxonomy): Eukaryota > Metazoa > Chordata > Mammalia > Carnivora > Mephitidae > Spilogale > Spilogale gracilis. The sequence goes on from PITA01002885.1 coordinate 5,432, forward strand.
ATGTTAAACATAGTTACTGGATGACCTAGCAGTCCAGCTCCTAGGTACATACCCAAGAGGATGGAACACACACTTCCTCACAAAAAAAAAAAAAACCTGTCCATGAGTGCTCATAGCAGCATTATTCATAACAACCCAAATGGCCATCAACCAATGATTGGATAAACAAAACATGGAATGGAATGGCCATATTCTGGAATATTATTCAGCCATAAAAACGAATGAAGTCCTGATGCATGCTACAACATGGATGAACCTTGAAAACACTGTAGAAATTGAAAGAAGCCAGCCACAAAAGACCACATTACATAACTGTATTTACATGAAGTATTCAAGATAGACAAATTCACAGAGACAGAACGGAGGTTATAGTGGTTGCCACAGGCTGGGGGGGCATGAAGGAGGATACCAGTACCTGCCCCTGGATGCAGGATTTCTTTTTGGGATGATGGAGAGTTCCGAAATTAGTGAAGATGCTTGCACAGCTCCGTGACTATGTGAAAACCACCGAAGTGTACACTTTAGTAGGATGAATTTTATGGTATGTGAATTATATTTCAAGAAAGTTCTTGTTCTAAAAGGGGGTGGGCAGGGTGGGAGTGGGAATCATATTCCTGAAGCAGAGTTGTCTTATCCATGGAATTGTATCAGAAAGGGCAAAAGTGAGAGGGGCCTTAGGGAATGACAACAATAACAATTATAACCCCTCACTTTACTTAACAAGTAGTGGTTGAGAACCTACTGTCGTCTAGATGCTGGGGTTACAGAGAAACAGACGAAATCTCTGTCTTCATGGAGATTCTATTCTAATAGGGAGACAAGCATAAGCAAATAAGTCAATGTGATCTCAGATAGTGCTGAGTGTTACTCAGAAAAAGAAAGAGAGGCAGGAGCTAGAAAGGGATGGGAGAGGGCAGTACTACTGTAGATGAGAGGCCTGGGGAGGCCTTTAGGAAATGACACATGCCCAAAGACCCCCCAAAAGTGAATTCTGTCAGTATTTCTGCTATGCGGTTCTGAACTTAGATGTGTGTGTGTTTTATTTGATCCTCTGAACAACCTATAGGGTAGGTATGCCTGTGTGGCTCAGTGAGCTGGGCGGCTGCCTTCAGCTCAAGTCATGATCCCAGGATCCTGGGATGAGTCCCGCATAGGCTCCTTGCTCAGCGGGGAGCTTGCTTCTCCCTCTCTTTTCTCTGCCTGCCCCTCCACCTGCTTGTGCTCTGATAAATAAATAAATAAGGTCTTAAAAAATAAAGCCTATAGAGTAGATACTACTATTATTCCCATTTTACTGATGAGAAGATTGAAGTAGAACAAGATGGAGCTGGTGTTCATACCCAGGTTTGTCCTTTTTATAAGCACTTTATAACTTTTCAAAGCTCTTTCATGCAAATGGATAATGTATGCAGAAGTGCTTTGTGAATGATAAAGCACTATGCAAATGTGAGTAATTATAACTATTTTAATGCAATCCGGTTCGACCTCCCTGGCATCTCTGGGAGGGAGATAAGGTGTGTAATGTTAGATCATTCTTAGACAAAAACAAACACACACAGCTGTGAAGTGCAAAGTAAAGTGACTTACCCAAGGTCACAGAGGTAGTTCATGGTATAGTCAGAACTAGCACCTGTTTTTAAAGTTTTGTATTTTTGTCTCTGGGGTAATAAATTCCCTGCACTTTTCTTGCCAAGCCTATTTATAAAACTATATTAATTATTAGAGTGAAAAACAATTTAGCAGTCCTAAATAAATCTTCAGATGATCTTTTCTTCTGTATCTTTGATTCCACTCACTCTACAGTCTCCTTCCTTCTCCCTATCTTTTCCCATTCCCATACTTTTCCAGACACTGACACCCTCACATACAGACTCTGGGAATTAGAGCCACCACATGCCTCTTAATTAGCACAGGGAAGAGGCACTTACTGTCTTAACTGAATGAGACCAAGTCATGAGTTCTCAAGATAGAGAAACAGTGCAATTAGTAAGAGAAATATGGATTTCTTAAGGTAACTACACAGCGTTTGCAAATTCCTCTTCAAAGTGATTAAATGTGCTTGATTTTAGATGTTCTAGGTCAGAGAGAACCAGATAGTAGGCTTTTTTCTTCCCTTCATTTAAGGAACCAGAGATTGGCCTTTCCCCTGGCCACTGAGGGCCAAAGCAAGAGGCTTTGAAATTGTAGGATTTCAGAAACCCCAAATCTGCACTGGAGATTTGGTTGGTGAATGAGATTTGGTTGGTTAGGGGCCTGAGGATACTTACCTTAACCAACCCCGTCTCCCATCCTCTGTAAAGTTTGGTTCTAGACCTCTTTCCTTAACCTTTAGATAAATTATTGCTTAAACCTCCTGTAGGGATCAAAGATAAAGCTGTATCTAAAACTGAGGACGCAGGCCCCTTCAGAGTGGGCCAAGGAACCTCGTGGCTGACCAGGAGGGGCCCCAACCCAGAGGAGGACAGTGGGAATAATTTCTATTATATTCCACAGCAGCTAGATGCATCTTATGAGGAAAGAAAACAGAAGTGCTGAGAGCATGTTATATGGACATGGCAAAGTCATTATTTATTTGTTTATTTATTTATTTATTTATTTATTATAGTCATCTATCTTTGAAAACAAAACAAAAAAACACAACCATCACTTCTCCCTTGATATTGCATACACCTCCTTCCTGTACCCCTTCTTCCAGCTCTCATTCCTGTTCCTTCTCTTTCTGACACAGTATTCCAGCTGCAGAGTACCTTCACTTGTCCTTGTCTCTCCTTTCCCTTTTAATCCTTACAACTGGCTTCCCCCAAGCCAACCATTCCATGAAACTGCTCTACCTAAAATAGAGGCATCCATCACCTTCCATCAGTGGCAGCCATCTTGCTGTACCTACCAAACCAACATTTCCTGAAATGCATTTCCGCAGATCCTGATAAGCCCCTTTTTTAAAACGAGGAAATGGTCAAATACTTTGGGAAACCTCACATCTTATCCTTCATCTTAGAGGTTTACATTCCAGTTAATATAGCAAGGGTTTGGGGGTGTGCTTCAATCCCCTTTCTTCTTTTTATCCTCTCTTCCTGCCTGATTCCAGTTCAGAACACCTTTATCTGATAGCTGCAGGTGAGGGGTGGGTTACAGTAGCGATAGTATGGTATATATGACTGGTGATAAGACCGCCCGACCGCTCTTCATTTATTGGAAATGGAACTTTGTATCTAAAGCACCGGGGCTGCCCTCATCACTAATTTTGGGATCCAAATCTGAGTCACTGACAGCCTGAACAAATGAAACTGAGAGTATTTTTTTTCTTCCTTTTCCTTTTTTAAAAATCCTCCTTACCCCTTGACATTATATTAATGATATGATCTTAGAATTTGACTATAAAGTCCAGATTCCTTATTCTGCTCTTACAAACCCTCTCCCAACTTCCTCCAGTATCCTCTTAATCCCATAACCAGGTGACTTTGCTGAAATAAACCTAAGATTCAGATGCCCTAGAAGAGTGGAGCCTGATGGCCTTCTTTATTTTGTTAACTATTTGCATTTGCGTACATCAGAATTGAGGAGGCCTCTGGGTAAAACACTCAAACCTTGTCCACAAAAGACGTGTACAGACAAGTCTGATTAACTGGGGGTCCCAGGTGGTAGCTGAGAGAGCATATGGTACGTAAAGGGAATCTTGGTGGTGCTGGGAGCTGGGTAGGGAGAAGCAGCACAGAGGAATGTCCCTGTCCTGGACTCTGACTACCTGGCTTCCAAACTCACCTCCAGTGCTTCCCACCTGTGTTTCCCTGGGCACATTTCTTCATCTCTCTAAGCCTCCTGTTCCTCATCTTGAAATGGGTGCAGTTCTAATACCTACTTCATACAGTTGTCTGGGAATGAAATGAACTAATGTATGTAAAGAATTCGGTAAACATTACTTTTTTTTTTGTAAGATTTTATTTATTTATTTGACAGAGAGAGAGATCACAAATAAGTAGAGAGGCAGGCAGAGAAAGAGAGGGAAGGAGGCTCCCTGCCAAACAGAGAGCCTGATGTGGGACTCGATCCCAGGACCCTGAGATCATGACCTGAGCCGAAGGCAGAGCCTTAACCCTCTGAGCCACCCAGGTGCCCAAACATTCCTTTTATCAGCAATAAGGTTTTAGCATCAAGAAGTTTATAGGAGCAGTTCTGGAGAGAGTGGAGATTGACCTTGGAACTGCACTTCATTTGTGTGCTCTGGGGAGAAAATGCCTTTTCTACGAATTGGAGGTTCCGTGATTCCTTGGCACTCAAGAATCCTTTCTGTGGACTTCGCCATTGGCTCTTCTATTCCCCACCCTTAACTTCAGAGAACACTCTACTGCTATCACCAAGCAACATAGCAATACTGGGGTATGTTCTTTTTGCAAGGGCAGTGACATGGACTTCAACAGTGATGCAAAGGCTCTATCGCTTAAGCAGTGGCAACAGTGGTAGTGAAGGCTGGGCAATGGCCTCTCTGGATTCCATTGTAGTCTGAGCCTGTAGGGTTGTAACCTACTTAGCCATGGCAGAGAGCGATTTGCAAGTTCAAAATGGGCACACTAAAGAGGGGTCCCCTAGTCATTTGTGCAACTTCTGCATTTGGCTGGATTTCCTACAGCCTGCCAAGTAGGGATAGAGACCCATCAAAATTGGGTGAATGAACCTAAATCTGGGGAAGCTCTGGACCCTTAGGCTACATTTATACACTAGTAGCAATGATTTATTGAGGACTTACCATGGCCAGGTCCTAGGTTGGGCACCTTTAATTTACTAAGCATACATGAAAAAGTTATTTCCATTTTACAGTTAAGCCATTTGCCTAAGATCATATGGGTAGAAAGTAGTAGAGTTGAGTTTTAAATTGTAAGCTGATTTGGAAGTCTAAACCCTTCCCTTTAATGCTCTGCTTTTCTCTATCTATACTTTCAGCCATATCTTCCAGGATTGCACACACTCTTTAACTTTGTCTCAAATTTAACTTACCAGTTTGGTCTACCAGTTCTTCCTACATTCATTCCTAAAGTACTGCCTTTTCTGAGGTTCAGTGGGTATAAAATGGTTTGCCTACATGGGAGTCATAGTCACCAGTCCCTTCTATTTTAGCCATCACTATATACTTTTGCAGCTTTTATTTACTGACAGCAGATTTGGGGGGAAATCTACAACTTTGCTACTCAAAACTGTAGTTCATGGTCCAGCCACATAAGCATCACCTGGAGTTTGTTAGACATGAGGAATCACAGGGGTGCTTGGGTGGCTTAGTCGGTTAAGTGTCTGACTTTGGCTCAGATCAAAGTCATGATTTCAGGGTCTTGGGATTGAGCCCTGCTAGGTTCCCTGCTCAATGAGAAGTCTATTTCTTTCTCTCCCTTTCCCTTTCTCCCCACTTGTGCTCTCTCTTTTTCTCTGTCAAATAAAATAAAGAACATATTTTAAAAGTTTAGAAAAAAAAGAAGTGAGGAATCACAGATCCCACCCCAGACTTACTGAATTAGAATCTTCATTTTAATAAGGTCCCCAGAGGATTCATATGCACAGCAGGTTTTGAGAAGCACTGGTCTATAGCTTTGAGCAGACTCCTTGAAACCACCAAGCTTCAGGGTACCTCCTGATTCAGTACGGAGCTTTCTGAAGCTAATACGCTGCTGCTCAGTGGATCAAGAACCCTCAAAATCACTTGATGGGGTATACCCCAACACTTAGGCCCCCAACATTTAAGCAGGCTGTAGGTTTTCATGGTGACTGAAGGCAACTACCATGGTAAAAGACTGTGAAAGTTGCTTCGACATGAAGAGGAGCTTACCTTTTATAAAGGATAGTAGTCATTCTAAAATATGACTGCTGATTAGAATCAGAGTGGGAGGTGGGAGAACAATTCTGATGTAACTGGTGGCGAGAATGGCCTAGGCATTGGAAATTTCTTTAGTTCCATGTTGTTCTTATATGCAACAAAGTTTGAGGACCACTGAACTACTGTGAATACCTTCTTTCAGTTAATATAACTAGGTCTATATGTATATCTATAACAGGAGAAGTCTATGTTATACTCAAAGGTAACACAGGGTTTCCCATACTTGATTTTAAGACTCCCCTGGAGTAATTGCTGAAAATACAATAATCAGATCTTATTCCCACCTCACTGAGTTAGAATCACCAAGGGCCTGGGAGCTGTAATTTTAACCAGCACGTAGGTGCTGTGGTCCTCCTTACAGAGATTTGCAAGATATTGCTTCCAAAGACCAGTGGATTAGAAGCTCTAAAACTGGTAGCAGTTGCCTGCTTTGATCATTTTCTTGTTTCTGGAAGAGCACCTGATCTTTGCCCACCAGGAACTCCTTGGCTTTAATAGTGTTGAAAACCAGTCTTGGCATTGTTCTATAGCTTTCTAAAGGGAAATGTTTTCGTATAAAATGCTCAGGCTGACTGTAATCTAGAGCTTAGCGCAGCTCTTGGCACAGGGTCTCAAATATTTGTTAAATAAATTAATGAATGGTAAAATAACTCTGGAAAGGAGCACTAGAGTGGCCAGAAGAAGGAAGCAGCAAGCAGCCTAACTCCCTTAATTCCTCACTCTGGAGTCAGGAAGTTTACTTCAGTAAACTTGACATATGACAAATAGATAAATTGGGAGGTGGTTATTCATTACACAAAAGGGTGATTTGATTTTACAGATGATTCATTAGAGCAGTGTGGTTCCCAGACCAGGAGAGCCAGCATCACATGGGAATGCATGAGAAATGCAAATTTTTAGGCCACCCTGTACAGCCTGAATCAGAGACTCCAGATGATGGGGCCTAGTGATCTGTGTTTTATCAAGCCTTCCAGGTGATTCTCTTACACCTAAACTTTAAGAGCTACTGTACCAGAGGAGTTCTTTACAGAAGACCTTCCGTACCACAAATGAGACAAAGGATGTCCAAGGGCACACTTGGTGTCCAAGGGCATCTTAGCTACATTCTGGGATCAAATATCCCTATGCATCTTCAGAAAGTTTCCACACCATAGCTGAGCATATATTTAAAAAAGCACTTTATATAGAAATTAGTATAATTTGCTTATATTTAATCTGAGTAGTTAGACAGAAAAATATCACAGCCTACTCTTTTTTGAACTTTTTTTCTGGTGATATGCTGAGTTGCAATGTAAAATATATTTCTTGCTATGAATAATGGTCAAAAGCAGTTTGGAAAGCACAGGTGTACGTGGTGCAAGGTTTGGCAGCTCCATGCATGTGAACGGAGAGTGTCAGGTAAAATAAGTAGGCAGAAGGGCTCATTATAAGGATCAAATCAATAATCCCTGCTGAGAAAGAACATTCCTCACGTTCTAAAAAGGCTTTTTATTTCTGTGGTCCTGCCTCTGATTTCAAGCAGCAAGCTGCCTTCCCAGATTGGTCAGTTGTTTTTCCCAGAGTGTCTGTGTTTTGGTGGCAGGAGACACAGGCATTGGCAAATGATTAAGTCATGTATGCTAGGCTCCTAGTATGTGCACAGCACTGAAACTAACAACTGTTAAAGGTAATTCATTTAGCATTTACCTAATGTGGAAATGAATGAAGATCATCCAAATGAGAACAAATAGAGGTTATTTACTCAGAGCTTGCCATAGCAAGGGATTCTGCCACCATCACTTGGGTTTGGCAGAGACATGAAGTCAGGCTGGGGCATGGGGAAGCTTTATAGTGCAAACAAGGGATGGCTTCATGTACTGTCTGATTAGAGGTTGTGGGCATGGAGAAGCTGGAGACAGGCTAACTCGGAGTGGGTCATCCTGTGTAACTGGCTTAGGTAGCGTATTTAGTTGGTTGATCCTGATTTGAAAATGGGGGCCAAAAAACTGGGAAGCTGGTAGTTTTTGACCTAGTCCTGGTTTTCTGGGCTGATTGCTGAAGAGGCTGTATTTTGATTTCCTGGACTGGTTGCTGTAAGGTTATGTGTTAGAGTTCTACTGTGGTAGAGGTCTAGTCTGTCTTATAGGTATATCAAAACAAGGCAACAACTTAATCTGTAGGGCAATTTTAGTCATTTATTCAACACTTAAGGTCTCTTGCCAACTTGTTCAGTGAATCAGAAGTTAAAATGAGGGTTGAATCGAGGCAGCCTATAGGTCAAAGTTTCCCTCTATCTGAGTAGTCAGTAGTTAGCAGAGATGATCCATAGAAATGTGCTTTTGGTAGACTGGAAAATGCCCACTGATGTGGAACTTGGCTCATGGTCATTCAGCTCAAGGGTGGCTACTCTGAGTCTGTGCTAATCTGGGTGAGCCGTGAGTGCTAGGGACCCCAGAGTGACCATAACCACTCACTGCTCCATAGCCCAGCAACAAAGCTGGCTCCCAATCCAGCTACTTACCCTGATCTTAGGCTGCCAGGCAAAGGTTGACAACCTTAGCAACCCAGAGAGGTCAAACTTCCGGTATCTTCTTATTTCAATTAAGGGTCTCGGCCAGATGCCAGCTGCAGCCCAGAAAGTAATGGCTAGAGGATCTCACCATTTAACTGCCCAGTTTCCATACCCCTTCCAAAGCTTGGGAATCTCCCATCTTGTGAGGCAGAAAATTCATCTCACTATAGAAGATACTTTCTTGTTGCACAAAATACTCACTTTCCCAGTATCCCCTGCAACTACAGCAAGGCTGTGACCCAGACCCATCCATAAGGCACAACTGTGTGACTTAAGCCTCCACTCTATACAAATGCAAAAATCCCACAACACACACTACTTCTTCTTACCTACATGTTCTACTGTTTCACAGCGGGACCAAGTAAAGTGGGGAGAAACAGGAAAGGAAGAAAAGGGAAAAAAGAGTCAGTGGAGCTTGTTTTATTTTTGAAAATACTTTATTTATTTATTTGTCAGAGAGAGAGGGTACATGGAGGGGCAGCAGCAAAGAGAGAGGGAGAAGCAGGGCCCACTGCTGAGCAAGGAGCCTGATGTGGGGCTCCATCCCAGGACCCTGGGATCATGACCTGAGCTGAAGGCAGACACGTAACCAACTGAGCCACTCAGGCATCCCAGTGAAGCTTGTTTTATTATTATTATTATTATTTAGACTTTATTTTTTTGACAGAGAAAGGTGGGGAGAGAAAGAGAGATAGATCACAAGCAGGGGAATGGCAGAGGGAGAGAGAGAATCAGGTTCCCAGCTGAGCAGGGAGCCTGATATGGGACTCCATCCCAAGACCCTGGAATCTGAGCCAAAGGCAGACGTTTAACTGACTAAGCTACCCAGGTGTCCCTGAAGCTGGTTTTATTTATTTTATTTTTTTAAAGATTTTATTTATTTATTTGACAGAGAGAAACACAACCAGAGAGGGAACACAAGCAGAGGGACTGAGAGAGGGAGAAGCAGGCTTCCTGCCGAGCAGGGAGCCCGATATGGGGCTCGATCCCGGGTTTCCGGGATCATGACCTGAGCCGAAGGCAGTCACTTAACCATTGAGCCACCCAGGTGCCCCTGAAGCTGGTTTTAAATGGAAGATTTTCATCAGGCTTTTGCTCAAGTGTAAGTGGAAAATAATTTCTGAGATTGTAACAATTAACATGAATTTACATAGCAGGTAAGAGATAACATATAGACTATAACAAATAAAAACAATTTTAGGGACACCCGGCTGGCTCAGTCAGTAAAGCACGTGGCTGTTGATCTCCTGGTTGTAGTTTTGCACCCCACTCCAGGTGTAGAGATTACTTAAAAATAAAATCTAAAATAAAAATAAAATTAATTTTGTCAAGTAGTAAGGGAAGAATTTCAATAAATAAACAGATCAATATAGATATATTACTTGGTGAGAAATGTCCTGAAGAAAGATAAAAGCTAATAAGGAGACAGAAAATGAAGGAGAATGCTACTTTATTTTTTTATTAAGTAGGCTCCACACCTGTGTGGAGCCCAACTCAGGGCTTGACCTCATGACCCTGAGATCAAGACCAGAGCCAAAATCAAGGGTCAGTTGCCGAACAACTGAACCACCCAGGCACCCCAGATGCCATTTTATAAGGAGATCAGGAAAGGCTTCTCTGAAGAAGAATATTTGATCAGAGACTTGAATGATGAGGGCCTCAAGAGGACCACTGGAATAGCTGGGGGAAAAATATTCCAGGCAGAAAAACTCACTATGTGCAAAGGCCCTGAGGACAAGGATGCCAGTGTGGCTGGAGTAAGTTAATGAGGAGGCAGTGGTGGTCATGGGCCCAGAGAGGTGGGCCATACCGCAGATGACTTAGGACCTGGCAGACCCAAACCCTTGGCTTTCATTCTAGTGAGATAGGAAAACTATAGAGGATTTTGAGGAAAGAAGGGTTTTAAATGATCTTACAGGGTTTTGAAGGGTCTTACACACACCCAGATATGTGTGTATATAAAACTGGGGAAATCTGGATAAGATCTGTACATGATACCAATGTTAATTTTCTGATTCTGATGTGTGCTTTAGTTATATAAGATGTGACCATTGAAAGAGGCTGAGTGAAGGGTACATGGACTTCTCTCTACTATTTTTGCAACTTCTTGTGAATCTGTAATTATTTCAAAATCGAAAGTTGAAAGGAGGGGAAAAAAAGGATCCCTGGCTGCTGTGTAGAGAACAGATGTGAGGCCTAAGAGAGGTGGGCAGCAAGATTGGAAGGAGAGAGGGGAGCAGGATGTGAAATAGAAGAGCCAGTCAAGTGAGGTAAGATATGTCAAAGAAGTCTTTTTGGGGACTAACTTTTGTATTCGATCTTAAGAAGATTTGATTGATATCAAAGAGTGGAAACTATATTCTGGGCAGAGAAGAAAGAAGAAAATAATAGAAATGATGACCTAGTTCACCCTCGCCCTTAAACCATGCTAGTTCAAACTATTCCTTTTTTTCCTCTTTCTTTAAGGTATCCCAAGGGGATTGCAATGTCTCTCACTCATTCACTCCTTTAACAAAGTTCATTTTAAAAGCAGAATTGCTAATATGTAGCTTGTAACCTGGAGGTTGGACTTAAAAGTATTTTTTCAACTCTCTTGGTCCCATTCACAGACAGACTGGACTTTTGCTATTCTCCAAATGTTCTTTGAGCTGACTCCATCTGGATTTTTAAATTCAATTTTTATTTAAGGTTTGAGGTCCAGCTCAATGAATGGTTCTTTCTTGAAGCCCTCTGATGTTCTCTGACAAGAGAAATGCCTCTTTCCTATGAACTTTGCAAATATTTTTATCAGTATACTTCTAGTAGCATTTGCCAATTCCTTCCTTGGGTTTTGCTACTTATTAAGATAGCATGTCCTTGGGGCGCCTGGGTGGCTCAGTTGGTTGAGCGACTGCCTTCGGCTTAGGTCATGGTCCTGGAGACCCGGGATCGAGTCCCACATTGGGCTCCCTGCTCAGCACGAAGCCTGCTTCTCCCTCTCTCACTCCCCCTGCTTGTGTTCCCTCTCTGGCTGTGTTTCTATCTGTCAAATAAATAAATAAAATCTTAAAAAAAAAAAAAAGATAGTATGTCCTCTTTGTTAAATTGTAGGTGAATTTCCAGAGGTCAGAGACCCTGCCTTAAATTCCCCACACTGGCTAACACTATGTGAGCTCTCTGGATGTTAAATGTCGAATGACTGAATTTCTTCTTCATTTTTTAAAAAGTTTCATTTATTCATTTATTTGAGAGAGAAAGAGAGAGAGAGAGAGTGAGCATGAGCGGTGGGGAGGGGCAGAAGCAGATTCCCCGCTCAGCAGGGATCCTGATGCAGGACTTGATCACAGGACCCTGAGATCGTGACCTGAGCCTAAGGCAGACGCTTTACCAACTAAGCCACCTGGGCACCTCCCTGAATTTCTTCTTTATAATAGTCTGCATATTTGGAGGTTAAAGGGTACATTCATTTTGGAGTTGGGAGATATTTTTACGTAGTGCATACTTATTTCTGTGTAAATAACTATATTCTGGGTAGAGAAGAAAGAAGAAAGTAATAGAAATTCCTTGAACTTTCAGGAAAACTTCTATCTCACCCTCTGGGCAAAGTCATGCCCTATTGAACATGAAAGAGTGATACGTCTTGATTTGAGATATGAATATATTTCAGGAGGTCTGCACCCGAAGTACATAGGTAGTAGAGGAGAAATAGTTTGAAATACTACAGAGCCAGAAACTACTCTGTGGAAAATTCTTCCTCTCAGTAGGTGTTAAAATTGTAGGCAGAGGATTTGGTTCTCATTAAGGCTTATCAAAAAGGAAAATCTCTCTTGGTAGGAATATATTCAATATGTAATACATAATTATAAATGTACCATATAATTTTTAAAAATCCTGATGGAAATCATGCAAATAGAATTTATCAGAATTCTTCTGTTTGTAATATACAAACCTATTGCAATTATAATTATTAGAAATATTAACTATTTTTAGTAAACTTTATTTTCTTTTAGATCAGATTTAAGTTCACAGCATAATGGAATGGAAGGTACAGAGATTTCTCATATAATTTCTGCCCCACTCATGCAGAGCCTCTCCCATTATCAACATCTCCCCATAGAGTGGTACCTTTGTTACAACTGATGAACCTACATTGACACATCATTAGTGTCCAAAGTCCATAACAAATGTTAACTTTTGTACCTAATTTTATAACCATAATTTTATATTCATTTTCCTAATTAGGGTCTCACCATTTTATATGCTTCAGGACTCAAAAATATTTGCTTTTCAACAAGTTGATTTATATTTTCCCTGAAGTTCTAATCTTTACTCAGACTTTTTTTTCTTCTTACTCAAATACATACATTTGAAATTTGCCCATAGTGAACTTTTCTCTTTATTTATGGCCATTCTTCCAAGTTGTATTTCTATCTGGGTGGGCAATCTCATCAAGAGGTGTTTTATGGTTACTGGGAAATGTCGATCATTATTTTTTTTTAAATCAAGCAATTCAGATATGTTGGTAATTAATTCATAAAAGAATGACCTGAGTTTCTTGAGACATCATTGGCAACTGTTTTTAGTAGAATAAATTCTCAGTTTTGTGATCACAAAAGTAGGAATAGAATAAGAACAACATTGACAAGTCCAACACACTTATGAAAAGCGAGCAACTGAAATACAGAGCTTCTCCCACTTCTTAAGAAAATCCACTGCCCTCAATTCCTCTTTTAAAATTGTTTTCATGGGGTGCCTGGGTGGCTCACTGGGTTAAGCATCTGCGTTTGGCTCAGGTCATGATCCCAGGGTCCTGGGATCAAGCCCCACATCTAGCTCCCTGCTCAGTGGGGAATCTGCTTCTCCCTCTGCCCCTCCCTACAGCTTATGTTCTCTCTCACTCATTTCTCTCTCTCGAATAAATAAGTAAAATCTTTTTAAAAAACTGTTTTCATGGTTCTGGAGTTGAACGTAATCAAGTCCTAATATCTTTCCAACCCACACTTCCCTTCATATTCTCTCCAAGTGTAAAACTGGTGTTTCATTGTGTCCTGAGGATGAAAGGATTAAAATGGTTTGATACCTTATATATGTCAAAGTTCCAACATGTAGGTCATGATCTGAAATTTTAACTGTATTGATGTCATGGAGCTTTTTGTAAATCATAAGTTGTACAAATTTTACTTTGTTGATTACAAAGTTTAATGTAACGTTTAATGATTTGTCATTACTATGGGGGTAACTCTTCATATCTGTTAAGGACAAATAAAAAAGAGATTTAGCTCTCTTAAAAAATTTTATTTATTTTAGAGAGAGAGAGTGAGCACATGTGTGCAGGGGGAGGGGCAGAGGGAGAATCTCCAGCAGACTCCCCACTGAGCATTAAGCCCCCTCAATCTCATGACCCTGAGATCATGAGCCTGAAATCATGAGTTGAAATCAAGAGTTGGACACTTAACAGACTGAGCCACCTAGGCACCCTAGATTTAGTTCTTAATGAAATTAAATCCTAACTCAGAAACAAAGTAATAAGGGGTTTAACATTAAAGATGATTTGCTAGCTTTGGCAGTGAAAGTTCTTGTAGGGTGGGGGAAGGGAGAAAAGACTAGAAATACTTGCATGTCCCTACCTAATTAATTCAGGTCTTTCCAGTCTCTTTGAGGTTAATTCCATTAAATGGAAAATTAAATACTATTGATTATGGCCACACAAATGTATTTTGGTACGTATAAATGTAAGTCAACACTAGCAGTATGGGGATGATTTGGAATGAAGGACAGATTTGCTCTAAGGAAAAAGTAAATTATTAAGAAGAACCTAAAAATAGTCAGGCTTTCTATACTAGAGAGAAATTATCTACCTAGCAATTGTAATGAAGATGGTTAAAAATATTAATTTAAAGATGCATAGACAATACAAAAATGCCCTTTAAAACATGCTGCTAGATTAAGAACAAAATGTGTCTGTAGATCTGGTTCTACCATATTTGCTTACTATTACTAAATATTTCATTAAAATGATCTCTTAAAATAAACCATTGTGTTAATTTAAAAATATCGCTGAATCGATAATTGTGATTAATTCAAGGTATAGTTCAGATTTGCTTTCGAGAATATTCAGGTGATTCAAGTTTATTTCTGTTCAGTAACCTTAAGTTCTAGGATAAAATGTCTTTCTATCCTTAAAAACAGAAGTTATTTATGAAAAGAGAGAAGCCAAAATACAGACCTGCTCCCAATATTAAAGGACAAACCACAGCCCTCCAATCTCTCTTTAAAGTTGTTTTCATGATTTCAGAGTTGAGCATAATCAAGCCCTCCTGTCTTTCCAACACCTCCCTTCACATTCTTTAATCTGCTTAAAAAATCATGTTTTAGATTGGTCTGGAGTTTAGTAAATAAATATGATTTGTTCGAAATATTTCATGCTTCAGTTCTGTTCAAGCCACTGTTATGCATGATCCCAAAGCTACAGTGAAAAGATTACCCCAGCAGGAAAAAAGTCAGAAGAATATTTGTCATCCATAATTTATATTGTCACAAGGTTATAAAACTGATGTATTATCTTTGCACAAATGCTGAGTAAATGTATAATCAGAGTGATAAAAAAATAACCTGTTCAACACTGTTAAAACCTGGAAAGACTTAATAACAAATTCAACATAAACAAAGGAAACTTCAGGAACCTACCCACTTTGGTTGAGCCAATTTTATGGCTAATTTGTTTCTGAAACAGGGCAAATTGTTCTGTGCATATCTGCATTGGAGTGATCAGACTGTTGTGCTGACTTCATAGTTCAATCCTCTTCCCTTCACTTCTCTTATTTTTTCACCTCTAATATAGCTTTTGAAAACTTTACATAGAAAAAAGTGAGGAGGGAATGCAGAGAAGACTATTATTAAAAATTTTCTTTCAAAAGGTAGGTAGGACACTGGAAAGGGAAGAGACAGTACATGTGAAAATAGTCCATTATGAAGAAAAGCTTTACCAGTTATGATAAATGCTGACTTTGAGGACACAAAATAAAAGACATGTGACCAGATTTCTCCCCCAACAATGGAAGGCATATTGAAAGGAAGTTAGTCCTTTCAGGACTTGTAGTCTTAAAATATGTTTTTAAAAAATAGTGTAAGGTGTGGTATTTGCTTATTACATTTTTCAAAGCATTTTCACTATAATTCTCTTTTATCTTCACAACCACCCTGTGAGGTAGGTCGATTGATCTATAGAGGGGAGATGGAGGCACTGGGATAGGCCTCAAGCAGGGTTGCAGTGGAACCATGGGTGTCACTCCTAGATTAGAGCACCAGTCCTTTCGCTCCCAGCTCACCTGACTCCGACCTCTGGGACCTCAGACGCAGCCAAGGGAGAGGCTCCTGACAGTTCCCTAACAATCCCTTTCGAAGCACCAATCATGCCCACACCTTGTAAAGAGAGCCAGTCACTCTGAGGGAAATGTTAAGGTCCACAAAGAGATCCCGTGGCTAAGGGCACCGGCTTTGTGGCGTCGGAGTGATCTGAGTCTGAATCCCCACACCTTTCTTTACTGTGCATGACTTTAGGCAATCTCTCTGAGCCTCAATTTCCTCATCTGGAGAGCGATCTGCGTGCTTTGATTTACTGACGATTAAATGATATAAGGCAATAAAGGTCTTAGCCTATGGCCTAGGTCCAAGAAAACACTGGTGACCTGGTGTCTAAAAGTACTGCCTCTGGAATGGGTAGATCACCGTCTCTATCCGCTTGGGAAACTGCATCTGCAAAATGGGCGCAGTGTAGATCGCTGTCTTTTGGTAGCAAACATTACTTTGCAAACAAAGCACAAAATCCCACCACCACCCCCTGTGCCGCCCAATTCTGAATGATTCTTGTTTTCAAAACGTGGGGACTGGCGGCACGGATCTGGAACCTAAAGAAATGTTATTACCAAGCAGGGAAATTAAATAAGCAAGAGGACAGACAGGAAGAGGTAAGGATGGGAGATGGGAGAGGCAAGGAAGCCTCAGCTCTGCTCGGAAAAGCTGCGGCTCCAGGAGCAGCCAGCTGAACCACGCGTACCCACTGCTTCGCAGGTCTCTGCTGGGACCGCCTAAAATGAATCTCCCCGAGACCCCCGATGGGACGCTGGGAAAGGAGGGGGAGGAGAAAATATCGGGAAAGCAGGCGAACACTAAGGCTAGGGGCGGGGCTCTAGGGGAGGATGGACAGAAACGTGAGGGGTGGGGCTATGTCTTGGAGGCGGGATCAAGGGCGGGACCTCGCAGAGTTCCACGGCTGCGCGCGCCACGTCTGCCTTAGAGACAGTATAGGGGAGAGGCAGAGGGAGGGAAAAACCGAATGGGGCGGGAACTATCTCTTCTCGCGAGAGCTGGCGACGGCAGCGGCGGTGGCGGCGGCTTGTCTGTGAGAGTAGCGTGGGGGCGGGGAGGAGAGGCGGCGGCGGCGTCCGAGCTACGCCACACAGGGCCGGGGTGCTGGGTGCTGGAGCGCAGAGCGGGGTCGTGGCGGCGGTGGTGAGAAGAGAGAGGCGGAGGGGGGGGTACCATGGCGGGACAGCAGTTCCAGTACGATGACAGCGGGAACACCTTCTTTTACTTCCTCACCTCATTCGTGGGGCTGATCGTGATCCCGGCCACATACTACCTCTGGCCCCGAGACCAGAATGCTGGTGAGTCCCGCCGGCAGCTGCCCGAGGACCCGCGCAGGCCCCGCCAGCCCCTCTGGGCCGTGCCGCCCCCGCCCAGCCCAGCCCCCCAGCGGCGGGGTGATCCAGTGAGCCCGGCCGAGCCTAGCGTCCAGGCGTCCGCCGCTGGCAGGGCCGGGGTTCGGCGGTGTTTCCCTCGGTTCCTCTTGGGGCTCCTTTCCATCCCCGTTTCATTGTCTTTTTCAGGAGTTTTCGCTTCGCTCCCTCTCACCCATTGTTCTGGGCGCTCCTTGCAGCCTCCTCCTGCCTCTTTGTCTTCTCTGCCTCTGATTTTATTGGTTATTTTTCTGTATGGAGGGAGCAGAATGGGATGGGGAGGATGGGAACTGGGAGGTGAGAGAAGAGTTGGCAAAGGAGGAAGCCAAACGTGCAGGCACAACTCTGAGCCCCTTAGCCAGGGTCCTCTTCCTTCACACCCGCGTTTCCCTCTTGCAGCTGTCGTTACAGATGTTTCGGGCACCGTCTAAGCTGGGTGGCATGCTTTGGACTCCCAGCTGAGCTCACCAGCCGCCCCTCCCCCGTCCTTCTCCCCTGTTGCTTTTTCATTTGTTCACTAACACTGGGGTTGGAAGCAGTGCTGTTATTCATTCCCCTTAGCAAAAATAGGCTGTTCTCTATTTCCTTTTCTCTGGAGTTTCCTGTTTATGCCGGAAAAAGTGCAAGTATGAAGGATTAAGTCCAGTAGGTAGTTGTGAGGTAGCTGGTCCATTAGCTTTTAGTTCTGAATCTTTTCGCATTAAACACATGGGATTAGAACAAAGATATTATTCTTTTCGAGGCATTTTATGTTGTGCTGTACTAGGATATATGACAAGTGATCATCTTAAAGCTAATGGAACTGCCAGGCCCTAATATCTAATAGCTTATTTAACAGTAACTAGTAGGTTTTGTATGTTAACATTTAGGGAAGGCTTTCTGTTTCACAGGAGCTAAGCTAACTTGATTAAACATCTTCTTTTGAAGTCGGGTGTGGTGGAATTCTAGCTTGTCCAGGTTATATACTGTTTGGGGGAGATTGTTTAACGGTGAAGCCCTGAATCAGCTCAGAACTTGTTATGCTTTAAGACTGACTCAAATGCTCAGAAAAATTCTTGAGTTACACAGTGGAATTAAATTGAGTTTAGGATAAATAACAAAGGATTCCATTTTTTTTTAGTGTATTTGATGATAAGTTTAAATATCCACTAGGTGCAGAAGTCTGCCCAAAAGTACCAGTTTTCTTATTCCATGGATAGTTTGTGAAAATTGGATTTGGACTCTTGTGCCTTTCCTAAGTGTATTTAAATTGTCTAGGTTCTTTGGACAGTGGTTTTATATAAATGATTAAGTCTTAATATTGTAATGGTTCCCCTCATCTACAAAACCTAGGCCATTCTAATAATTTTATTTTGAGTTAAAAATGCACTTTTCAGTATAATAATTTATTTTCACTTAACCCTTTGTATGTGTGTCTGATTGTGTGGAAGACAAAATGGTATTGGGAGAGTTGGTTAGAATGTGTTTCAAGAAGCTGATTTCAGAAATTCGTCTTTTTAATCTACACTGGATTTTTGAAATTTGGAAGTCCTGTTTTTGTGATGGGTTTTGTGTTATAAAATTTGCCTGATAACTTACAGGCAAATATATATCCTTGAACTCCTTCTGCATATAGTTGGTCTTTGGAAAAGTAGTAGGAAATTAATAGTGACTATAAGTTATGGCCTTCAAATGTCACTTTATTTAATCCTCTTAAAACACATTGAAGTAGGTACTGGTATCATCTCTGTTCGTACATGAAGAAACTGGAGTTTAGAGAGTTTTCTCTAACGTTCTCCTTGGGGAAGCCTTCTGCTTAGCTTCAAAGTCCTGTTGCCTTCAAATTGCTAGATAGAAAGGTGTTGATTTGCATCTGGCTCTCTGCTTCAGGCTTGCTTCAAGCTTGCCTTTGTAAATATGCATGTGTTGATATATTTGTTTGGTCTTGCTCATAATTGCACTGTGAAAATTAAGGTGGACACTCAAATGCTATTCTAATCATCATGAAAATTGGTGGACACCACTTGGACTATTTTCGTGTATCTAGCATAATTGAGTTGTTGCTTTAGGATTACAGCGCTATTAAAAGGATGTTTTTATCATAATGACTTCTTTCTGAAGTTCAGTTTGCAGTGTCTTGAATATCAGAGAGAAATTTAAAATTAATAGGTTCATCCAAAGCTCTGAAAAAGAGAGGTTTTTTTTAGATGTTTGTAGCAGGATAATATGACTTGTATCAACAGGAGGCTACTTAAAATATTGATTCTTCTCACTTAAAAAATAGTCATTAATATGGCATATTAATTTGGAATATTAATTTATTTGATTCTTGGTGCTGTTTTAGACCCTCAAGACCTTGTAAAGATAGAGACACTGTACTGTCTTTCTGAAATCTTAAAAATTCTGAAATATTTCCTCAAGGGTTTTGAATAAAGGATATGTACCTGTAGTATTTTTGATTAACACAACAGGATATCTTAATATTTGACTTTGAAGCTTATTTTATTTCATTTTCCTGTGAAACTATAAGTAACCAAAGGCAAAAATGTAGGCATAGGAATTTGAATTTCAGAGTTCTTAGGGCAATCTTGACTTTTCAGAGATACTCTTTGTAGGAAAGCATGGAAAGGTTTTCTTTGCCAGTGAGTATACATTTTTAAAGTTCAGTGTAAGTAATCTTTGTTTAATTTTTTAAAAATATGATACATATGGGTCTTTTAGTTTCAAAGTTTGGTTGTTTCAGTGTTGCTTTTCTGGAATTGTCGGGCTCTTGAGTCTATTAGAAAGTACATGGCACCATTTCACAGATGGTAAAATCTAGGGTTTGAGAAATAGAAGTAGCTTGGTCATTGGCATATTTGATATGTTAATTGAAATTACTCCATTATTCAGAACACTAATGGAATACTTTTGCCTTGATTTTTTTGTAGTCTACTGGGCCCTTTGCACTTATAATTAGTACCCGTTTTAGTAGTTGAGGGGTCCTATTTATCTTACTCTCCTGATTGTTTGCAAATTGGCTGAATAAGTTGACTGAATACTTTTTCAGACTCTTATGGACAAAAGCTCTGGATGAAGTAATAACAAAGGGTTTAGATTTTTTTTTTTAAACAGTGATTCTCAACTCTGGCTCCACATTAGAATTACTTGGGGAGCTTTTAAAAACGTTTTTACCCACCCCCCAGATACTCTCATTTAATTGGTCTGGAGTGGGTATGCTGTATTGGTTTTTAAAAGGTCCCTAATGTGATTGTAAATTGTAGCTAGCAAAGGGAACTCCCTTGGTGTAGTGGTCCTTGCTGTAGTTGCCATTTTGGGAAATGGTATATTTTTATTTGTGCTCTTGGCTAAAAAACAAAAATCGCTAATACCTTAGCCTTTTTGTTTTATATAGTTAAGAAGCACTTATTGTAGGACAGTTCTGTAAAGTTCTTATAGTTGAAAGCCGAATATATTTGTTAAAACAACGTTAATAATGTAGGTTTAAATGGTATTTGACAAGAAAAAACTGCTTGTAATTATTAGAATTTCAAATAATCAGGAACATGCTTTTATTTGTTCCATAGGTGGAGGCTTATTGATCCTTTGAATTGAGATAAATTATATCATTACCTTTACCACTTTTTTTGTTTTTTTTTAACTCCTTGACCTTATTTTTTAAAAAACTTATTTGACCTTACCTCTTATTTTCTTCAGAACTGCCTGGTTTTAAAACCTGCCTGGATCTGCTGCTTTACTAACTGTGATCTTACGCAGGTTATTTAACATCTGTGTTTTTAGTTTACTCATCTATAAAATAGAGACAATAAATTACTTGTTTTACAGAATTAAAGTGAGGATTAAATAAATAGATATACTGTACTCAGGTTTTTTCCCCCCATGGTTTGAAAGAATTAATGAAACTTAAAAAAAAAGTTACATTTCTTTATTCTTTGCTGTCCCCCTCTCAAACAGTGATTCAGCTCTGACTTGGGAATGTGAGTAGGAGTCCACTTTTAGTGCTTAGTAGTGTAGTAAGAAAACTCTGAATTTGGAAAGTTAGAAGTTTTGGTTTTAAGTTCCAGCCTAGTCCCTATTTTGTTATTTCTGAACTCAGTCTTATTTTCTAGGAATAATAATAATAATAATAATATACCCTATAAGAAGTGATTATGAGAAGCAAAGCAGTAAATGCATACAAACATGCTTGCAAAACCAAACACACTGTAGAAATTCCTTCATTTAGTAGATGTTTAGAGCATTAACTTTGTGCTAGATGCTGCTTCTAGGTGATGGATCAGACTTTTCAGTGCATATAACATTTTTCTTCATAAGTTGTGTGTACACAGTGCAGAAAAGCACACGCACACAAAACGGAACAAACATTGCTCGTAATTCCATCACCCAAAGGTAATGAAATATTTTGGTGTATGCATCTCTCTTTTTTTCATCCTGTGGGAATGACCTTGGGCATGGTCCTCCTCTGGGTGTGGAAGGCCCTCCCCCCACCCCTTACCCCCTTTTTGAGACTAGTTGTGATTCTCCTCATCTCAGCTCTGCTTCTGTCCATTTGAATATTTGCTGGCCCCAAGGCGGGTATGCTGAAAGCACTCACAATAGCACTTTGAGCCTTACTCAGTATTATCCCAATTTTATTAATAAGAAAACTAAGTCCTAGAGAGGGTAACCAACTTTACTAAAGCCATGTAGCCTCTAAGTGGAAGATTGGGTATTGGATCCAAACCTGTCTTAATGCTAGAATTTTTCTTGTTAACCATTATTCTAATACTGCCTTCTATAATTAATATAACACATTATAGTAAGTATTAAAATGGTAAGTGGAAAGTGCTGTGGGAGCAGAGAGGAAGGAATGAATAATTTTGTTTGGGGATTTGGGTGTTTCATACAGAGAAGGTGATTTGAGATAGGTCATAAAAGGTAAGTGGGGAAGTGTATTCCGGATGTAGGAGAAAGTATATGCAAAAGCATGGAGAGGTTCAGTAAATGGTAAAGTTTAATGTGCACTTAAAATGAAATCAGCCATTTTAGGAAGTTTATAATTTGTTTTGTTAAGTTATTGGGTAAACAATGGAAGTTTCTAAGTAGTTAATGACATGGTCAGTTTTGCCATTTTAGGAAGCTTGTATTTTATCTTTAAGATATTGGGTAAACAGTGGAGTTTTTAAAGTGGGGGTAGTGACTTGGTTAGTTTTGTGGAGCATCATGTTGAAAATGATTTGGCAGAAGAGGGTGGGAGGTGGTGGGTAGGGAAAAACTAGATGGAGAAGGAGTCCATTTCAGAGATTTATTAGTTCGTTGAAATGTAGGGGACTGAGCAGATTAGAGAGTTCTAAGATCTTGGATTATTTATATGGAATATAAAAGTACCTTGAAAGGAATGAGAGTGTGGAGTGCAGATTTTAAATTTTCACTTATTTCTGTCTTTGCTTATTTCTCCCTTTCTTAAAAGCTGTTTGATGATTGGCCCAATATAACCTACTTCTGTCAGTTTTGGGATTGAGTGCAGTGAAAGTATGGGGATGATCTTTTTATTTAAAACGAAATATTGGCCTTATCTATTGATTTATTTAGGTTTCTAAATACAGTAGAGTTGATTATCTCAAGCTCTTTTTGAGTGGATTTGAGCAGAAAAAAACTGGCTAATATCATCTTGTGTTCACAAGAGTATACTTTATGAATGTTCATATTTTATTTAGAGCATATATTCTTTCTAAGACTAGATCTTGAAGGGATACTAGAGATCTGCGAAGTTTGAGTCATTTTATTTATTTTTTTAAGATTATTTTTTTATTTGAGAGAGAGAGCCAGAGAGAGTACGAGCGGGGATGGGAGGTTAGGAGAGGGAAATGGAGATGCACAGGGCTCTATCCCAGGACTTGATCATGATCAAGGGGAAGGCGGATGCTTAACGGACTAAGCCACCCAGGGATCCCAGTTTGGGTCATTTTATTTTATTTTATTTTTTTAAGATTTTTTTTTTTTTAATTTATTTATTTGACAGAGAAAAACATAGCCAGAGAGGGAACACAAGCAGGGGGAGCGAGAGAGGGAGAAGCAGGCTTCATGCCGAGCAGGGAGCCCGATGTGGGACTCGATCCTGGGTCTCCGGGATCATGACCTGAGCCGAAGGCAGTCGCTGAACCAACTGAGCCACCCAGGTACACCATTGAGTCATTTTAAAATAAAGTTATTCCACTCTGTGTGCTCTCCTGACAGTAAGGGGTATCGGACATGTACTAGATATGTGCTTAAGTCCTACAGAGTAGAGGAGACCAGCAGGCAACTTGGCAGTACAAATTATGGTACATTTAGGCTTTGTAGATTTGGTGACAAACATTGGATTAGTAAATGCAGTGCATACAATTGGTTTTATTTAAAGGTCATTTTGCATACTTGCTTCATCTTGGAAGAATCTGAAAAACATAGATAGGCTTTTCTTTTTCTCAGATGTTTGTTCCCTTAGTCATACTTTTTATTTAGACATGGAGGAGGTCACAACAAATATATCTATATTGTACTTGGACTTCCTTTTAAAGAATGTTTCCTATTATCAGACTATTAGTAAGAAATGTCACACCATCTCACCATCACATTGTTTCTTTGAAAAGTGTTGTTGGTTATTCATTCTCTTAAAAAGGTGTTCTTTACATTTTGAGAATTGTGTTTGTGTCGGTATGAATGGAAGGGATTTTCTCATATGGAGTCCAGATTTTTTTGGCTTTAGGTTTTTTGCTTGTTTAGTTAAATCTAGTAGTTATTGATTGAGACTTCATTGTTTGCCTGTACTAGGAGGCCAGAAGATAAGAATATGAATGCAGTGTAAACCTTGTTTATGATACTTTGTTTTGACAGTTTGTAATCTAGGTAGGGTGGGAGGAATGGGATTAGACGCATGCATGAATTACTATATCTGGAGCACAAAAAAGGAAATGTAAAAAAAGTGAAAACAAGTGCTCTTCAGGTTAGCTAGTTAAAGTATTTGTGTCTAGTTGGGAATGATAGTAGGGTTCTAGAGGTATTTTGACTAAACTTTTAAAGGATATGAAAGATTTAATGGGTGGAATGGTGGGGGTGGTAGTGTGAAGAAGGAGTTCCATGAGGGGGACACCTGGTTGGCTCAGTTGGTGGAGTGTGTGACACTTGATCTCCGGGTCCTGAGTTTGAAGTTCCATATTAGGTGTAGAGATTACTTAAAAATAAAATCTTCAATTAAAAAAAAATCACATGAAGAAGAAGTACAGAGGCTGGAAAGCATGGAATATATTCAAAGTACAGATCAGTTGAAGCAGAATTCATTCAGTGAATAAGTGAGAAAAGGCAGGTAAAGTTGATTTAAGTCATATGGTGGAGAATCTTATATGCCTAGCTGAAGAATTTATGTGTGATTTGGTTGACAGTATGTCATTTTCGGACATTTTATTTATTTATTTAAGATTTTATTTATTTGACAGAGAGAGATAGCGCGAGAGGGAACACAACTAGCGGGGACTGAGAGAGGGAGAAGCAAGCTTCCTGCCGAGCAGGGAGCCCGAGTCAGGGCTCGATCCCAGGACCCTGGGATCATGACCCAAGTAGAAGGCAGATGCTTAACCCACTGAGCCACTGAGGTGCCGCCATTTTTGGACATTTTAGAATGTATTTTTACAGTTGTGCTATATACAAATTAATGTAATAACATCTCATAGAATAAGGAAGAACAGACCTTAAGAAGCAGACAAGAGATAATGGGGGCCTGAACAGTGGTCGTGGCAATAGAAAGATAAGTGATATACTTGAGATATTGCTGAGGTGGAATCTTTCTTTTCTTTTTTTAAATTATGTTGGTAAAGTATATTTAATGTAAAATTTATAGTTTTAGCCATTTTAAATGAACAATTCAGTAACATTAATAACATTTACAATGTTGTGCAACCATCATTGCTGTTTGCAACATTTTTCTTTACCTCAAACAAACTCTACCTATTGAGCAGTGAATCCCCATTCTTTTTTAAAAATATTTTATACATTATTTCTTTTTTAAAGATCCTATTTATCCATTTGACAGAGAGAAACACAGCTAGAGAGGGAACACAAGCTGGGGGAGTGAGAGAGGGAGAGGCAGGCTTCTCGCCGAGCAGGGAGCCTGATGCGGGGCTGGATCCCGGGACTCCAGGATCATGACCTGAGCCCAAAGCAGATGCTTAATGGCTGAGACACCCAAGCACCCCGTAATTCCCCATTCTTTCTTTCCTCCAGCCCCTGAAAAACTCTAATTTATTATCTTTTTCTATACATTTGCCTATTCTAGATATTTCATAGAAGTGGAATCATACAGTATTTGTCCTTTTGTGTCTAGCTTATTTCATTTAGCATAATGTTTTCTGGATTCATCCATGTTGTATGTATCAGAACTTCATTCTTTTTATGGCTGAGTAATATTCCATTGTATGGATAGACCACATTTTTATTCACCTGTTGGATTTTTTCCCCTCTTTGTCTGTTGTGAATAATGCTGTAGTAAACATTGCCATAGTACCTGTTTAAGTCCTTGTTTTCAGTTCTTTTGGGTATATTCCTAGAAGCAGAATTGCCAGGTATATGGTAATTCTGTGTTTAGCTTTTGAGGAATTGCCAAACTGTTTGCCACAGTAGCTGCACCATTTACATTTCTGTCAGCAGTATACATGGGTTCCAATTTCTGCAGATTTATTCAGCACTTATTTTTCATTTTTAAAAAATTATAACCATTGTAATAGATGTGATAAAGTGGTATTTAACTATGGTTTTGATTTGCATTTTCCTCGTGGCTAATGATGTCTGAGCATCATTTCATTTGTCTGTTGGCCATTTGTGTATGTTCTTTAGAGAAATGTCCATTAAAATCCTTTGCCTATTTTTTTTTTAAAGATTTTTATTCATTTGACAGAGAGAAACACAGCAAGAGAGGGAACACAAGCAAGGGGAGTGAGAGAGGGAGAAGCAGGCTTCCTGCCGAGCAGGCAGCCCAACGTGGGGCTTGATCCCAGGTCTCTGGGATCATGACCTGAGCCGAAGGCAGTCGCTCAACCAACTGAGCCACCCAGGCGTCCCCCTTTGCCCATTTTTAAATTGAGTTGTTAATCGTTTTTTTGTTGACTTGTAAGTGTTCTTCATATATTCTGGATATGAATCTCTTATTAGATACATAGTTTGAAAATATTTTCTTCCATTCTGTAGATTGTCTTTTCACTTTTTTTTTTTTTAAGATTTTTATTTCTTTGACAGAGAGAAACACAGCTAGAGAGGGAACACAGGCAGGGGGAGTGAGAGAGGGAGAAGCAGGCTTCCCGCCGAACAGGAAGCCCGATGTTGGGCTCGATCCCGGGTCTCCGGATTCGTGACCTGAGCCAAAGGCAGTTGCTTAACCAACTGAGCTACCCAGGCGCCCTGTCTTTTCACTTTTTTGATTATGTCCTTTGATGGACAAAGATTTTTAATTTTGATGAAGTCCAATTTATTTTATCTTTTATTGTTTGTGTTTTTGTTGTCATATCTAAGAATCCAAGGTCATGAAAATTTATCCTTATATATACATATTTTGATTTTTATTAATTTTTATTTTTTCCATAATCCAGCCACACTGTCCCTTCCCCCCATCCCCCAGCAGCCCTCAGTTTGTTTCCTGAGATTAAGAATCTCTTATGATTTGTCTCCCTCCACAGTCCCATCTTCATTTTTTCCGTCCCTATCCTTACATTTTTTTCTTTTTGTAAGAGAATTATGGATTAGGTGTTGAGTTATGTAAGTTCTTTATTTTGGATATTAACCCCTTGTTGGATACATCATTTGCAGATGGCTTCTCCCATTCAGTAGGTTGCATTT
>PITA01002885.1:32478-150583 GCA_004023965.1 Spilogale gracilis
TTTTTTTTTTTTTTTTTTTTTTTTTTTTTTTTTTTTTTTTTTTTTTTTTTTTTTTTTTTTTTTTTTTTTTTTTTTTTTTTAAGATTTTATTTATTTGACAGAGAGAAACACAGCCAGAGAGGGAACACAAGCAGGGGGAGTGAGAGAGGGAGAAGCAGGCTTCCTGCCGAGCAGGGAGCCTGATGTGGGACTCGATCCCAGGTCTCCGGGATCATGACCTGAGCCGAAGGCAGTCACTTAACCAACTGAGCCACCCAGGCACCCCATTTTATTTGCTATTTCTTTGCACCCTTTGTAACTATAGGCAAGTTACTTAACCTCCCCGAGCCTCAATTTTTTTTTTTTAAGTATAATACATACATATATATTCCCAGGGTTATTGGGATGTCTAAATGAGAAAATTCGTGCATTTAACAAATAATTATTAGACACTTACTATTTGCCAGGCATTGTATTAGGCAGTAGAACATTAGGTAAACAATGTAGACAGTATCTCTGTTCTCTTGAAGCTTACATCCTAGTATGGGAAAGATGATTGACATACTATATATAAACAGTAAAATGTTAGATCGTGATATATACTGTGTAGAGAAGTAGGATTTTCAGAGAAGGTCTTCCTGAGAGTATTCCTTCAAGCCAAGTGACGTAAGGAAGCCAGTCTTTCAGAGATCTGAATTGTTCTTTTGGTCTCTTACTGGCTGGATGAACAGTTGTGTGTATATAGGAACCTTTAAGGCAAAACCGAGTTGGGCATATTCCATGAACAGAAAAGACCAGGGTGGCAGGAGTTTGCCAGGTGAGGAGAATAATCTGGGGTGAAGTCAAAGAGGGAGCTGGGGTGCAGAGCATGTCTGTAAACCAGGTAAGAAGCTTGGATTTTATTTAAGTAAAATGGGAAACTATTGAAGGTTTTTAAGCAGAGAAGTGACAAGATCTTGACTGAGATGAAAATAGTTTTTTGGCCACCTATGTATCCATTTACAGAAGATGTCTTTTCTTCTTAAAATGTTTAATTAAAAAATTTTAGTTGCATATTTACACATACTATAAAATATCATACAGATTGTCCCGGGTTATAATGGTTCAACTTAAGATTTTTGGACTGTAAAAAAAACAAAAAAAAAGATTTTTGGACTGTAAAGTGTGAAATTGATGCACATTCAGTGGAAACTGTGCTTTGAATTTTGAATTTGGTCTTTTTCTGGGCTGGTGATATGTGGTACAATAATCTCATGATGCTGGGCAGCAATGAACCACAGATCCCAGTCAGCCATATGATCATGAGGGTAAACAACTGATGGCACTTAGAGCCATTCCATACCGTACGCGCATTCGGTTTTTTACTGTCAGTACAGCATTTGATAAATTACCTAGGTTTCCTTCTCTGGTGTAGGTGGCAGATGAACCCAAGTTTCTGAAACCTTCTGGTTTAGATAATCTGATGGTATGCACTGGTGGTGATGAGCCTTGTTTAGTCAGTCCTCTATCCATCCCAAATCCAAATGTTTCTGACCTTACCTTGAGAATGACACATTTTGGCTACCTATTCAGATTCAAGTTAAGATCATAACACAAGGTTTAGTTTCTCTTAGTGTATATTTGTGATTTAGAGGAGCTATAGTTTTAGTAGTCTAGAGCAGTGCTTCCCCGTCTTTCACTAACAGATTATCATTCTCATGCCTTTCCTCTTTTGCAGCATTCTGGTAACTAAGCCATACTATTATAGTAAAAATGTGTTTTCTTATTTTATAAAATTAATAAAACAAAATTGTCCCAACAGTGAGTGAGGCAGTATCATCATGGTGAGGTAATATATTCTCAACTAGCTGCAGAAAGACTTTGGGTAGCTAAAAAACTGATGTATAATGTCTTTTAGACTTTTTGGATTATTGAATATAACCTTTTGACTCTTGGTACTATTTTCTTGGACCCCTGAGGGATTTAGGAATAGTTTCAGAACTCACTGACTTTTGGAAAGAGAAGTGTGGTACTTTTTTCTTTTAAATAATGTTCTCTCTATATCATTTAGCTTTATTAATTTGAGTCATCTGTATTATAAGGCATGTTCTAAAATTTATTTCTCGGTGATTTTTATAATTTTCAAAATAGCAAAATATATTGATAAATTTATTTTAACTGAAAAATGAAGTCATACTTTTTTTTTTTTTTTTTTTTTTGCAGGCCAATTTTGATTTGTCTAATTGATTTAACAATGAGGGCTGCCTTTGCCAATTTGGCTATATAGGGTATTTTCTATAAATTGAATGACTCAAGGTAATCTCCGGCTTCCAAGTTTTAGCAAAATATACTTAAATTAGAAGATAAAGCTATTTTATGTAATATTGTGTCCAGATGGCAAAAATGTACTTTTCATTTTTAAAAGTAAGTTTTGGTATTTATGGAATATTTATAAGCTTGTGACAGCATAGTAGATATTTTACTCTAATTTTAGTAATTTATCAGCTTATGATATTTATGTTGTCTTGATAACACCAAAAAAAGGAAAAAGTAGCCTCAAATTAACATCTAAAAGCTTACAGATGTCAAACCTGAGTGTGATAAACTTACTGATGTTCTTTGGCAGTATGTGCTAAAGCATTTAGAGGTGAGGCATCTTGATGTCTGCAGTTTACACGAAGATAGTTAAGATAAAAAAGAGTGGGAGGGGAAAAGGAAATGAAGTAAGGCCAAGAGTTGCAAAATGTTAACATTTGGTAGATTTAGGTGAAGGGTGTTATTCGTTGTAATATTCTTTCAACTTTTCTGAAGGTTTGAAGGTTTTCCAAATAAAAAGGAAAAACTGAACAGTCACAGAGAATAAAAAATTAATTTTAAGAGGTATTTGTCAGTATTAGAGGAAATGACTTGTCAGGATAAAAATATGTTACATTAGGATAAAATTATGTGGTGGACATTCATGTAGAATGAAGGGTTGGTTTGTTCATGAAGTTTTGTAAATAGACGATGGTGACTATGAAATTGCTGGGCATTTAGATTTCATTGTTATGTTTAAAACTGATGGAACCATTTTATTTTAGAATGTCAACTTCATGTCAAAAATGACATCTTTTGCAACTCTTCAGACTTCTTGTAAAAAATTTGAGATGCCAAATTAGAAATCTACAGGTAGATAATAAGATTTTTAAAAATTCTTTTTGCTGTAATCAGGCAAACAGGTTTGAAGATTTAAGTTCTGGCTAGCATTCTTTCCGCTCTTTGGGTTCTAGGAATATGTGCTAAGAGTTCACTGAGATATACTACACCCTGTCAGATCATTCTGGCATGGACAGATGGCTGTGACTGTTTTAGCTAAGACATTGTCTAGCTTATGAAGCACAACCATAATAACCTTCCCCCAAACCTGTACTATTTACACAAACATAAAAGCTTTATGTTCAGCTGCTGAGAGCAATCATAATATGTTGTTACATTGTTTTTTAAACCACAGAATTGTTTTATGATTTTGTAATTTCCGTTTCTATAAATGTGGATGAGTTCTTTAAAAACTGTAAGTTAATGATACTACTAATTGTAAATTTTACTAGCCATGACACTACTAATTCTATAAACTAGAAGTTTATACATGAACTTTTTAAAAAAAAAATTCTAAATGCCTTGTAAAAAAACTGCCAGGAAGGACTTCACTTGTGGTATTTACTTTGACTTGAGGTCATTCATGTAGAGATTTGAAATGTGTGCTCCAAATATTTAGTTGTGCTGGAAATCTGAATGCCAGTGTGTTACTGTGTAAATCATAGCTTGTGGTACTTATTGATTTGACTTCATTGTTATCCTAAAAAATTAAGATTTAAGTTTTGGATTGGAAGAGTGAGGCATAGAGTGTACATATACACATTGTGAAAAACTATGGGGCTGAAAACCATGTGTACTTTTTTTTTGGTCAGAGACATTGGGAGAATATTATTCCTTTGAATCGATCATGTCTCTGGTTAATAGAAACTTCAGCATTGTTCTTATAACCTTATTTTTCCTTATATTTCCTTGGTTTTATAGTTGAAATGGGAGACTGTGAGGCTTAATTTAATGAAATACAGATTAAAAAGTCACCAGTGATATTTTCAAAAGTGTCCATAATTTATGAAAATAAAAAATTATTACCACTTCATTCTCAGACCCTATTTAACGTTTGTCTCATTGAAATTCTTGTAAGCAAAAGATCCAGTTCAGAATCACACATGACAGTTTATTGACATCTTTTTCTAATCTCCTTCAGTCTGGAATAGTTCTTCAGCTTTTTGACTTTGAAGGTTATAGCCCAATTATTTTGTAGAAGGAACCTTAATTTGGGTTGTCTGGTGTTTTCTCATGATTAGATTCAGGTTATATATCTTAGGTAGGAATTTTACAAAACTGATTCTGTGTGTTTCTTATTGCATTCTGTCAGATGGTATATGTTTGCATTGTCTCATTGCTATTGATGTTCACTGATCATCTGATTAAGATAATGTCTGCCAGGCTTTCTATATTAGGTTCCTGTTGCTGCTGTAACAAATTACTACAACTTTAATGGTTTATTTCGACACAGATTTATTCTCTTACAGTTCAGGAGGCGGGAAGTCCAAAGTCAGTTTCACTGGGCTAATCATGGGGTTGGTGGAACTGGTTCTTCCTGAAGGCTCTGGAGTTAAGTCTGTTGTCTTGCCTTTTCTAGCTTCTGGAGACAGCCTGTGTTCTTGGCTTATGATTCCTACCTCCATCTTCAGAGGACTTACTCCAACATCTGCTCCCATTGTTGTATCACCTTTGTCTTTAACCCTCCTGCTTCCTCCTTATAAGGCCCCCTGTGATTATATTGTGCCTATCTAGATAATGTAGGATACATCTCCCCATTTCATCTTAATTTAGTTGGCTCTGTAAAGTCTTTTGCTGTGTAAGGTAGTGTATTCACGGGTTCAGAGAATTAGGATGTGGACATTTTGGGTGGCAGTTGTTCAGCCTACCATATTTTCCCACTGTAAAATTGTTCTTTTATCTTTTATAATATTTTGTGGAAGGACACTTGGATCCCTTATGGAGGGATGGTATTTAGAAACTAGATCTGGATGTTAATGTGCTCACTGCTCTTGATCTTACATACTGCTCCTAAGCTCCCTTAATAGTGTTAGGGAAAAAATATATATATTATATATATATATATAATATAGTACTATATATATAGAATACATCTGTATTTTCTATATTGAAAGATATTAGTTCATACCAGTATCTTTTTTTTTTTTTTTAAAGATTTTATTTATTTGACAGAGAGAAACACAGCCAGAAAGGGAACACAAGCAGGGGGAGTGAGAGAGGGAGAAGCAGGCTTCCCGCCGAGCAGGGAGCCCGATATGGGACTTGATCCCGGGTCTCCGGGATCATGACCTGAGCCGAAGGCAGTCGTCCAACCAACTGAGCCACCCAGGCGCCCCATCATACCAGTATCTTTAACTCCAATTCAGTACCCCAGGATTTGTTCTTATTTTCGATTTTTTCGTATATGTAACTCCCTTCTCTGACAATGAAAAACTGACTCCAGTTATTTTTCATGTGTTAACTTATTTAATCAGTTCACCTGTGTATTACCAGTCTCCTTTGCTGTCACCACCCCTTCCCATTTATGAATCCTTCTTCACAGCTGGTTCTGATACGTTCCTGCCACATACCTCCCCTAGGTGGATGCTTTCCTCAAAGCACTGTAGTAACTGGGTAGTTGGGCTTCTTACATGGTGACTTGGGAGCATTCTGTTATATGCAAAATTATTTTACTTATCCAACATCTCATTTAAGGACTGCAGCTTTGTAGTTTCTAGTATTGTGAAAAATTTCTATTTAGTATTAGCCTCCTGGACTAGTGTAGGCGATCTCAGTTTTGTTGGCAACAACCAAAACATTACAATATGCCTTCTTCTCCCGTCAGACCTGATTGGGCCCTTGTTAGTGTCATAGAGCTTCTTCATAATCTGTTTGATCTGGTTCTTGTTGGCCTTGACATCCATAATGAACACAATTATTGTTGTCTTCTGTCTTCTTCATGGCTGACTCATTGCTCAGGGGGTACTTGATGATGGCATAGTGGTCAAACTTGTTGCTCTTCCAAGGAAAATATTTGAGCTGCCCTTGGAGTGTCTTGGACCACCAGAAAGTGGGTGACATGCAGATTTTTTTCTGTGTGTGGCTGTAGTTGCCTTTTTAGCATTGCCTTCTTGGTCTTCCAAAACTTTGTTTTGACTTCAGCTTTGGGAGGGGAAGGGTTTTTTCCTTTGCTTTCTGCATACCATCTTCATGAAAAGGTACATTTTTATCTTAAAACTTAAATTTTTTTTTTAACTTGGGAAAGTTATTCAAGTGATGATAGTGAGTTTAGAAAAAGAGTACATGATATTTTAGTGTTGGTTTAATTCCTCTTTAATTGAATTGAAGATTTTTCCTGGCAACTAAAATAATGCCTTTTCTTATAACTCTTATATGAACCTATTTTAGCTTCTTATGGGTTTGGGTGTCATCTAATTTAACATAATTCTTATAATTGAACAATACCATTTCTGCTTAGCTTCCTTAATAAGCTGTATATTTCAACTATTTTATACTTTTTGTGCCTTCTGTAGTAAAGGTAAAAGAAAGAGCATTTCTTAGAAATTGCTGATTACGTGACTATTTTGGGTTCAAGTCAGTTTCTGTGTTTTTTAATTAGAAATTATTCAAGTCATGCATGAAAATGGTTGCCTCGTAGTTGAACAACATTTTCTAGATACATCATTTGTTCTCAGTGGCAGAAAAATTAAGAAATAGTGTCAATTTTTCTTAAAGGTTATTTGAGTAGGTAGTATTTTATGTTCCAGTAAAATTTTAGCATGGTAATAAAGGTTAGTATGGTATTAAATAGTTTTGTCTTCACTGTGAAAAATGCTTTAACTTACCACCTTATTTTTTTTTTTTTGACAGAGCAAATTCGATTAAAGAATATCAGAAAAGTATATGGAAGATGTATGTGGTATCGTTTACGGTTATTAAAACCCCAGCCAAACATTATTCCTACAGTAAAGTAAGTAATTGGTTTCAATAAAAAAAAAAAAAATACTTAGTACTTACTCTTTGTTAGGTAACATATAAAATGGGTATAATGATGAATAAAACATATGTTTAAAGAAATTGTAGCCTTAGGTAGAGGTAAGATGTGAATTTGGGAGCTTTCTAAACAGAGTGATTTAGAAGTTCAGAGGAGGGGCGCCTGGGTGGCTCAGTTGGTTGAGCGACTGCCTTCGGCTCAGGTCATGATCCCGGAGACCCGGGATCGAGCCCCACATCGGGCTCCCTGCTCGGCGGGAGGCCTGCTTCTCCCTCTCTCACTCCCTCTGCTTGTGTTCCCTCTCTGGCTGTGTTTCTCTCTGTCAAATAAATAAAATCTTAAAAAAAAAAAAAAAGTAGTTCAAAGGAGAGAGAATGTACTGACTTGGGAGGAAGGGAGAAAGGGAAGTCAAATCTTGAAGAAAGACCTTGTGCATCTTGTCAGGATTTGAATTTTGTCTTAAAGAATATAAGGGAATCTTTAAAAGATTATCAAAAGCAGGTAGGGGACATAATCAAGTTTGTATTTCATAGTGATAATTGAAGTTTATTGAGCACATACTGTTTGCTAGATGCTGTGCTAGGGCTTTTTGTGTTGTCTCATAATTTTATTCTTAACTTCAAAGTAGATGTTTCTGCTGTTTTGTCAGCTGAAGAAATTAAGAGGAAGATGAGATAACTTGACCAGGGTCCTGGAGCTAGAAGTGGTAGAGCTGGGGACCTTTTATTTTGGAAGACCGATTTGATTAAACAGGCCATTAGCATGTTTAATTAGAGCAGGACTATTTGGTTTTATGAGGTTGTGGGGTATGCTGGTTTAGAGCCAAAGCTTTGGGTCTTCACCCTGAGTCATCAATTTTGAGGTAATAGGTGAATCTGATAGGTGAAGGAGTTGTCATTATTGTGTCTTGTGAATTATTTTCTGTCTATCCAGTAGATAGGAGGGGAAGAACTAGTAGAGGAAATTAGAAAAAGTAGAAACATTTATTTTTTAGTCTTGATTTAAATGTTGATGATAGTTTTCAGCATATCTGTGTAACTTCATGGGGTTTAAATGGTTTTTCTTTGTAAGGTTTTACTTTGCCTAGTTTAGTTCCTTTGCAGAGGGAGGGAAATTTTAGCTTTGGTGTTGAGTTCTTCATTGTTACAAAGCTAAAAGGCAAAATTAGTTTTAGAAGAGTAGTTTTATGTTCATTGTTTATATGCTTTTTTGGCTTCTCAGTGTAAATTAAAGTTTTAGGAGGTAGCAAGGCGAATATTTTTGGCCTCCAAATTTCTTCCTTTTTGGGTTTTGGTCTGTACTTCATGGGTATCTGAACCGCAATTTTCAAGGAAAAAACCCAACTCTGAAGTTCTCTTCAGTGATTAATAAACTGACTTACTTAAATGGAAGCACAGATTAAGGGATGTTTTTAAGAGGGAGAATTAAATAGATGGTAACAATTTAGATAAGGTCAGAAACATCAAAACCTTTGTGCTACTTAACCTTAAAGCATTGTTTCCCAATTAAGCAGTGGTTGTGTAATGCTCTAATTTCTGGAAGTTGACCTTTAAAGAAAAAACATAAGACTTTACAAGTTGATCACTGACACTATATATAGGGGAAAATGCTTATCCTTTCACAGGACCTAAATATGTTTTTTAAAAAACTGGGTGTAGGTCATGATGAAATCCATTTTGGTTTTACCTTTGCTTTGGCTTTCAGGAAATTAAAGCATGACTTTATTGGTTGTTACAGTTTTCATCAGCCTGGGGGGTTCTATTATGAGCTTCTCTAATCCCTTCTTCATTCCTGGGCTCAGAGAGCCAGGTGCAACGTGTAGAGCATCTGTCATGGGGTATAGTATATCCTCGGTGTTTTGATTCCTCTCCCTCTACCCTTGTTTGCTTTTAAGTCTTGCTTTAGTGATTTTCAATTTTACTTTTATCTTTGTTTTCTGAACTTTCTTAGCCTTTTGGGACATTGGCAAAACAAAATGTGGAATTATTAACTTGTAGATTTTCATGTGTTTTGTAGCATATCAAAGGTATGGCAAACTTTGGGTTTGAGTTAAAAATTACTATGTAAATTATTTGCATTATTCATTCAATAAGTAGTCATTGTGTACCTATTATTTATGTGTTAGGGATTATACCAGGAACTGATATATTGTGATTAACAAATAGATGTGGTTCACCAACTTAACACTTGTTCAAGAAACTGGCAAATAAACAAGTAATGATAATAGAGTTTAGTAAGGGCTGTGAGGGGGACGCCATGGCAGAGCAGAGGAAGGGCTTTCTGTCTTGGGACGGAAGGCTTCTCTGAGTAAAGTCAGGGCTGAGATTTGGGTAAGACATACCGAGAACAGTTAACAGGGATTGATTGTTTACTATGTGTGAGATACTTTCTAGGTGCTTCACATACTTAATCTCTTTTAATTCTCAAAACTACCCTAAAAATTAGAAACTGAGTTGTAAAGGACAAAGCAGCTTTCTAAGATCTTTAAGTTAGTAAGTGGTGAAGCTGGGATTTGACCTTAGATTTGTTCCAGAGCCTATGTTAATTACCTCTCCCTAGAGAGCTAGGTAAAAGTGGGAGTGTTCTAAATAGGGCATTCTTTTCCTCTTTGAGGATATAGGTAGTATGGAAAGTAGTTTGCAGTATTAGATACTTGATAAGGATTAGAACATTATTTTGGCCAGAGGTAAAGAAATTTGTATCTGAATGCCAACTGTGTTTAAATTACTTTGGGGTTAGTCAAAAATTCAGTAAGATCCTGTGCTCAAGGAGCTTGCAGTTAGAAGAGAACAGTCATGGTTTTTGCCTTTTTGTGACTAACCCTACTTTCCCCATTGATCACTTTGACAAGGGTAAGGATTGCATTAAGGTGAGTGTTGAAGGATGAATAGAGTTTGGATGAGCAGAAATGGGGAATGGGAATTCTAGGTGGAAAGATTCAAGAGCAAAAGCATGTTGGTAGGAAAAGCTTAGGGAACTTAGGCAGTGAGGATTTTTTTTTTTAAATTTGGCTGATAAAGGTCAATAGGTAGATTGGAACTTGATCCTAGAGGCTTATTCTAAATAAACATATTTAAGCTAGGTTTCTACCAAATGAGCTTAAACAGATGGAACATTTTCTGTCTTTGAAAAAAGGTCACTCAATTTTGTTTGATTAGGCCTTGTATGATTCATTTTGTGTTTGTTTTAACTATTCCTACTTAGCATAACAAATTGTGATATAAAGAGTATAAAAAGTAAAAATTACTCAATTTCATCACTTAAAAATAGCCACTATTAAGATGATTTTCCTTCTATATTTTTAAT
This sequence comes from Spilogale gracilis, assembly GCA_004023965.1. Lineage (NCBI taxonomy): Eukaryota > Metazoa > Chordata > Mammalia > Carnivora > Mephitidae > Spilogale > Spilogale gracilis. Next base: position 42,851 of record PITA01002885.1, read on the forward strand.
AAACTTCTATTTATTAAAAATAGCATATTATACATATATCTTTGAAAGCTGTTTTTCTGTTTTAATTTAACAAGGTAGAAAATCTTCCACAGCAAATATTCTTTTTATTGGCTAATTGTTATTTCACTTTTTAAATATATCATTAATTTTTTTGTTTACTACTCTATTGGTGGACATCTGTGTGTGTGTTTTATTATTTCTTTGTATTCTGTATAATTTCTGTTATATATCTGTGACCAGCTTTTTATACTTTATATGCTTAATTCTAGTTTATTTCCTTCTAAATTTCTTAAAATAGTTAAAAAGGTTTATATTTCTTCAGGGATTTGATAACTTATTGCGAGATAGTCCTTCAAAGTGTAAAGGGTATGAGTATTTCTTTTTTCTTTAGCCTCTCCGACATTGGTAATATCAGTCTTTTAAATATTTTTACTGAACAGAACATATTGGAGAGAAGAAGTTAGGTTTTTTTTCAAGCTCTGTATTCCTTTATATCCCTTTTTATTCTGTTATTTGCATCTTTTTATATCTGTATTGGCTAATTATTTGGCTGTGTCTTGGTTTATTAGTTTCCTTTAAAATGGTTTATTTAATTAGTTCTGTATAAATGGATATTTAATTTTTTCTAAAGTTTTACTGTTATGAACAGGGCTATTCATTCAACGTTGCACAATTGACCTGTTATTTTTTGCAGTTTATCTTACTTAAAGCCTAATTATTAGGTTAAGAGCAGCTTTTTTTTTTTTTACGTAAATGGTTTACTGAATACTTAATATATTTTGATCTAATGAGACTAATAAATTAATAAGTTGAATTAAGTTCTATATATAAAATTCTGCAAATAGTAATTGAGGGAATATTACATGCAGGATTCTAGATGCAGACTACTAAATTCTAGAGAAATCAGAGGTAAAAAAGATACTGTTCTGGTTCAGACAGGAGTTTACAACCCAGAGATTACAGAATTGAATCAATATATAGGTTTACTTTAGATTGTTTTATTGCCTTGCTCTGTCATAATGTCTTTATAGACTCTTAAAGAAAAACCATATAGGTACATTTATTTATACTTCACCTATCTTTTTTTCTAAACAGGAAAATAGTTTTACTTGCAGGATGGGCATTGTTCTTATTCCTTGCATACAAAGTTTCCAAAACAGACCGAGAATATCAAGAATACAATCCTTATGAAGTATTAAATTTGGATCCTGTAAGTAGTATTTTTATACAATGCACATCAGTTTATTGACCCTGTGAAAATACTGTAAGCCCATATCCTAAAAGGAATTGGGTTGTGCCTAAAGAAATCAGACTTTGGATATGTAATCCATTGTTATTCTAATGTATATGTTTTTTAAGCCACAAATGTTAATTTCCATCCTAGTGAGGCTTGGTTTGAAATCGCTAAATATAAGAATATTTGAAGATGAGATGAGAAGTTAGTATATTTTTAAAAGACTTTTATAAAATTGGTTTAATAGAAAGTTAAAACCAGGAGGTTCATTTATGTTAGTTGGATGGTAAAAATCTCATGATCCTGTGTTAGTTGACACTAAAGCAGTGTGTTAAGTCTTTTATGTCTTACAAAGAACTGGTTTCATTGTTAATGGAAGTTCAGGTTAACCTTGGATGTACTCCTTAGGTAATCTTTTGATTGAATTTGATTGACATGTCTCCCAATAGAAAATTATTCTTTTATCAGTGGAAAGTTGGAACTGAAAGAATGCTGGAGACCATCTAGCCTTTTTTCCCTGTGGAGAAGATGAGGCCTGGAAAATTTGTGTCTTGTCTAAAGTCCCATAACTTCTTTGTAGCCAAGCTGAATCTAGGGCTCTTTCCATTTTTTTCCCCCAAAACACTTTCTTTACTTCTAGTATTTGCTCAGTAGATGGCTTTATCCAGGTATTCATGTAATACCAATACAAAACATGTCTTCTAGTTTTCTGTTTTGTAGAAGTAGAATTTGTTATCATCATCTGATTTTTCTTTTTGTGATGATCATGGTCATCAGGAGAGATTTTTTTTAAGATTAAAAGTTTGGGGAGCAATTTAATGCCATAAAAATCAATATGAAAAATTTATTAATAGAAATTGAGTCTAATTAGGAAACTGCTAAGATAAATTTCTTAAGTGTTTAATATTAAGATATTGATAAACAAATGAAACCAGATATTCTTCTGGTTATATCTTAGAAAGGAAGCTAATCTTTGATTTGAGAGTTTCTTCAGACAGACTTACTTTACTGTGATCATTTAAATGCTATTATCCTTTTATTTTACTAAAAAATGGCATTGTGTGGTTTCATTCTTAAATCATTGGTGCCTAGTATACCACATAACACCTAGTGAATGCTCAATAAAATAAACATATTGGACAAAGTAAGTATGTTTTTATTTAAAAAGTACATGGGATGAAACTTATGGGACAACATATAGGATGAAAACATTTTCTCTTTCTGAAAATAATGACTAGTTTATATTTAAAGTTCAAAATGGAATGCATTATGTTTTTACAGCATTGTGCTTATTTTTACTGAAACGAAGCTTTCTTTTTAGGGGGCAACAGTAGCAGAAATTAAGAAACAATATCGTTTGTTGTCACTTAAATATCATCCAGATAAAGGAGGTGATGAAGTTATGTTCATGAGGATAGCAAAAGCTTATGCAGCGTAAGTATCATAGGACCCATTACATATTTTTAGGTGTGGTAAAGATAATTTTTTATTTGAATTAAATAGTTGTCATATGCCTTTAAATGCTTACCTTATATGTTGAGTCTGTTATTTATGGAACTGCCTCGCAACCCTAAACTGATAATTTAATTAAACTTAAACTTGAATTTTAAATAACTTAGAGTAGTGCTTTTGCCCTGTGAAGTTAGTTAAATTAAGTAGTAGGTAATATGTTAATTGGATTATTTTCTAAGCATTCGGATTAGAAGGTATACTTGTTTTCATTTCTAGGCTTTTTTAAGACTATTTCTATTTCTCTTACTTTGGAAATGTAGCTTGTCTTATTAAGTTATCTAAAGACTCATTTAATTTTTGGGAAACAAGATAAAGTATATAAAATGAGAGGCAGTTTTTCTTTGAGTATTAATATTACAAGAGATAAAAGTTAACTGGATTCTTCAAGACTCATAGACATGTCCCCGTACAGCTCTTATGTTAAAGAACAAAATACAGACAAGATGTTGTCTAATTTTAGAGGACTCGGTGATACATAATTTTGTGCTGGTTTTAAAAATATAAGTAAATGATAGGAGGGGGCGCCTGGGTGGCTCAGTTGGTTAAGTATCTCTCTGGCTCGGATCATGATTGCACATTCCTGGAATTGAGACCTGCATCAGGCTCCCTGCTCAGCAGGGAACCTGCTTCTCCTTCTTCCTTTGCCTGCCACTTCCCCTGCTTGTGCATGCTCTCTGTCTCTATGTCAAATATATAAATAAAATTTTAAAAGAAAAAAAAAGTAAATAGGATACTCAGATGTAATAGCAAGTGCAAGTTGTATATGACAAAGAAATTTGGGAAATACTCATTTTGTGCATAATGAAAGTATATTGACTGTGTATCCTTTCCCCTCTTTTTTGTGAGTTGCTTGTTATATATATGGATATGATTCTTTGATAAAGCAGTGTCTTCAGGAACTTCCTGAAGTATGTACTATATTTTGTTTTCTGCATAGTAGATGTTCTCCATATTGCTGTCTTTCACTTGGTGTCCCCTTCTTTTTCATTGTGTCTCCTCCAAGCATTTACTCTTACTGTACAATTGTTTTAGTGCTTTAGTTGCTGTCTTCAGGTAATTTGAGGAGAAATGAAGATAGCTAAGATCGTTTAATTGGTAGTTTTAATTTTAGTGCCTTTGATCCCCCCCACCTCTCAGTGTTCAGGTATTGTAACATTCTTAAGTTCATGATTTTGTTCTCAAGTTACTGGAAATCTGATTTTTTAAAAAAGTTTTTATTTATTTGACAGAGAGATCACAAGTAGGCAGAGAGGCAGGCAGAGAGAGAGGAGGAAACAGGCTCCCTGCTGACCAGAGAGCCCGATGCGGGCCTCGATCCCAGGACCCTGAGATCATCACCTGAGCCGAAGGCAGAGGTTCAACCCACTGAGCCACCCAGGCGCCCTGGAAATCTGATTCTTTATCTTGTATGGTCTCTATCCTAAAAAGTACAGAATAATAATATATGACCTTTGGTTTTAACTCAGTTATATGATCAAACTTTATAATGTTTTTTAAGTAAAATGTCTTAAATAGTTGGTGGTCCATCAGACAAATGAAGGAGTAAAATGATTATGGGACCAAAAACTTTGAGATCCTGTAACTTGTGTAAGTATAAGTGGATTAGATAAATATAAGTTCTGGCTGATTGAAGTTCCCATTTTATGCATAGCTCTAGCAGCCTAAGTATAACTCTAGCAGCCTTTAGCATGCATTTATAGGCTCCGAACTGCAAAGTTTCTTAGAATTTGCTTTGGCTATTCAGGATATTTTCTTTTCCCTTGTTTGCCTGTTATAATAACAGGCTAGGTCATTCCTATTTCTGCATATCAGTTTCTAACTTAAAGGAAAGGAGGTCTGATTGTTTTTGAAGAGTTAGACCAACTATTGGGTTTTCTGGTTCATAGTTTCTGGTTTCTTTTGGATATAGTTGGAATTTGGCTCTTGAGTATAAAACCTGTGTTTAAGCTGCTTTATAGCAAGTGGACAACATAGATGTTACTTTAAAGTGTTTTTATTTTTTTTTAATATGTGTTTTCATGTGTTCCTATGCATGAATATGTAACAGCTTTATGTAGTCAACTCGGGGTCATTCACCTATAATTTAATGAAAGCGTTCTATAGATCACGATGTAAAATCTGGGGCTCTTGAAACTGTATGCAGAATTGATGTGTATATATAACTGTGTATTTTTCTGGGGCTAGAAGGGTTAGAGATTTTTGTCAGATTTGTAATAGAATCTATGACACAACCTCCCACCCACAAAGTTAAGGGATATAATCGTGTTTAGGAAACTTTATACTCACTGAATTTTTAAAAATCATGTTAATATCATTGGTCTTGTTTAAGCTTACTATATATAAATGATACTAAAATGACATAACTTTTTTTTTAAAGATTTCTTATTTATTTGAGGAAGAGAGAGCAAGAGAGCCAGCATAAGCAAGGAGAGAGGTAGAGAGAGAGGGAGAAGCAGACTCCCCGCTGAGCAGGGAGCCCAACACAGGGCTTGATCCCAGGACCTAGAGATCAAGACCTGAGCTGAAGGCAGATGCTTAATCATCTGAGCCACCCAGGCACCCCTAGAATTACATAAATTTTAAGTATTTTAGGTCTTAGGAATGGTATTATATTGAAGCAGTAATAAGTAGCCAAAGATGTTGCTTTCTTACACTTACAAAAAGTTTATGATAAAGTTCCTTTAATTTGAGTATGGAGCATGGTGCCTGTCATACACCAGTTGTACAAGTTAGCTTAATGAATTATTGGAATGGTCATCAGTTGTGTGTGCAGTTTGAAAAAAACCAAGTGCTTCTATGATGTAAACTATGCTTTATTTTGCCAAATCTGAGGGCATTGTATAGAAATAGAGTAGTTTATTAGGGTGCCGTTATCAGAAAGGTAGAGCAGACAGATCATTATTTTTGGGAAAAGAATCTGATTAAAAGACAGAATATTGAGAAAATTAATAGCAAAAGCTCTGGGTAAGTGGACAGTTGTACAGGGAAACCAGGGCAAAATATTTTGTGACATATCTCTCCTTTAGCAAAAAACAGCCACCAAAAGCGCCCCTCCTTATGAATTTGCAACCTCTCTACAGTGCTTTTTGTTGGCTTCTGTATTTTACTGTGGACTTAGGTCAAATAGTATAAGTAGAGTTAAAGTAAAAAGGGACTGAAGATGTCAATGTACTTGTTTTCATAAATGACCAAATTGATAAGTGTAAAATATTTTCAATCCCTGATGAACATAGTGCAGAAATTCTCAACAAAATATTACCTAGTCACATTCAACAATACATTAAAAGGATTATTCACTACAGTGAGGTAGAATTTATTCTGGGGATGCAAGGATGTCCCCGTATCTGGAAAATCAGGCAGGGTGATACACCACATTAATAGAAGAAAAAAATCAGACAGTCACCTCAATAGGTTCAGAAAAAGCATTTTGTAAAATTAAACATCTGGTTTTTTTTTTAAAGATTTTATTTATTTGACAGAGAGAAACACAGCCAGAGAGGGAACACAAGCAGGGGGAGTGAGAGAGGGAGAAGCAGGCTTCCCGCGGAGCAGGGAGCCCGATGTGGGACTCGATCCCAGGTCTCCGGGATCATGACCTGAGCCGAAGGCAGTCGCTTAACCAACTGAGCCACCCAGGTGCCCCTTAACATCTGTTTTTTGAACATACCTCAACATAATAAAGACCATATATGAAAAACCCACAACTAACATGATATTCAGTGATGAAAAACTGAGCTACGACAAGAATGTCCACTCTCACCACTTTTATTCAGCATAGTATTGGAAATGCTAGCCGCAGCAGTCAGACAAGAAAACATAAATAAGTAAAAGACATCCATACTGGTAAGGAAGGAGTTAAATTGTAAGTTTTTGCAGATGGCATGGTACTATACCTAGAAAACCCTAAAGACCACCAAAAAACTTTTAAAAGTAGTAAATGAATTCAGTAAAGTTGTAGGATACAAGATTAATACCTAGAAACTGGTTGGATTTTTATACGCTAATAATGAAATAGCAGAAAGAGAATTTAAGAAAAGTTTCATTTATAATTGCATTAGAAAGAATAAAATACCTAGAAATAAACATAAGGAGGTGAAAGACCTTTGTACTCTGTATAAAACACTTATGAAAGAAATTAAAGATATACAAACAAATGGAAAGATATTCAGTGCTCATGGATTGAAGAATTAATATTGTTAAAGTGTCTGTATTACCCAAAGCAATCTACAAATTCCATATAATCCCTATCAAAATACCAGTAGCATTTTCACAGAATTAGAATAAGTAATTCTAAAATTTATATGGAACCACAGAGGTCCTGAATAGTCAAAGCGGTCTTGAGGAAGAAAAACAAAGCTGGAAGTATAACAATTCTAGATTTCAAGATATACAAAGTCATAGTAACTAAACTGTATAGTATTGGCACAAAAATAGACACACAGATCAGTGGAACAGAATAGAGAGCCCAGAAATAAACCTGCATTTACATGGTCAATTAATCTATGACAAAGGAGCAAAAATACACAGCGGGGAAAGTCAGTCTCTTCAAAAATGGGTGCTGGGAAAACTGGACAGTTACATGGAAAAGAATGGAACTGGACCACTCTTTTATATCATACACAAAAATAAAATCAAAATAGATTAAAGACCTAGTTATGAGACCTGACACCTTAAGACACCTAGAAGAACATAGGCAGTAATTTCTTTGCGATCCACCATAGCATTTTTCTAGATAAAAATCATAAGGCCAGGGATGCCTGGCAGGTTCAGTCAATACAGCATGCAACTCTTAATCTCAGGGTTGTGAGTTGAAGCCCCACATTGGGCATAGAGGCTACTTAAAAGGATTTTAAAAAAGGTTGTGAGGGGCGCCTGGGTGGCTCAGTGGTTTAAGCCTCTGCCTTCGGCTCAGGTCATGATCTCAGGGTCCTGGGATTGAGGCCTGCATTGGGCTCCCCGCTCTGTGGGGAGCTTGCTTCCTCCTCTCTCTATGCTTGCCTCTCTGCCTACTTGTGATCTCTCTGTCAAATAAATAAATAAAATGTTTAAAAAAAAAAGTTTGTGAGACAAGGGAAACAAAAGAAAAAAATGAACGATTGGGACCACACCAAAATAAAAAGCTTTTACAGAGTGGAGGAAACCAAAAAAACAAAAAGGCTGAATGGGAGAAGATGTTTGCAAATGATATATTCAATAAGAGGTTAATATACAAAATATATAAAGAACTTACCTAATGCAACACTAAAAAACCCAACAATACAATTAAAAAATGGGCAGAGGACCCTAATAGACATTTTTCTAAAGAAGACATATAGGTGGTCAATAAACACATGAAAAGATGCTCAACAGCACTAATCAGGGAAATGCAAATCAAAACCACAATGAGTTATCACCTTTCACCTGTCAAATGACTATAATCAAAAAGAAAAAATAAGTGTTGGTAAGGATGTGGAGGTTTCTGTGCACTTTTAGTGGGAATGTAAATTGATATAGCCCTTGTGGAAAACAGTGTGGAGGTTCCTCAAAACATTAAAAATAGAAATCCAGTAATTCCACTATTGAGGCTTTACTCAAAGAAAGCAAAGACATTCATTCAAAAAGATACATGCACCCCTATGCTTATTGCAGTATTATTTATTGCAGCCAAGATATGGAAGAACCCAAGTGTCCATTGATAGATGAGTGGATAAGGAAAATGTGATATACACACACACATGAGGCTATAAAAAAGGATGTAATCTTGCCATTTGTGACAACATGCATGGACCTTGAGAGTATTTTTTAAATGAAATAAGGTAGAGAAAGACATATCGTATGATTTTATTTATATGTGGAACTTAAAAAACAAAACAAATAACCAAAAAGCAGAAACAGTGCTATTAATTAATAGCTTTGTCATTAATACTGAGAACAAACTGAGGTTGCCAGAAGGGGAGGGGATGGGGGGATTGGCAAATGGGGTAAAGGGGAGTCGGAGATACAGATTTACAGAATAAATAAGTTATGGGAATAAAAGGGAATATTTTAAAAACAAGTCATAGGGAATATAGACAATGGTATTGTAATGGCAGTATATAGAGAAAGATGGTAGCTACACTTGTGAACATAGCATAACTCATAAACTTGTCAATCCCTCTTTTGTAAGCCTGAAACTAATGTAATGTGTGTTAACTCTACCTCAATTAAAAAAAATTAGGGGGCACCTGGCTGGCTGAGGTGGTAGAGTGTGCAAGCCCCACATTGGCTGTAGAGCTTACTTTAAAAAATAATTAAAAATAGAAATTATGGTTTACAGGAAAAAATAAGTGTTTGAAAATTTTTGCTATTTATTAAAGGTACTTCTGCATTTTCTCTCTTCACATGGAGCTTTGTTGAACAGAAAACTACATTGTATTCTGTGTGTGTGAATTCTGGGAAGGCTTAAATTAGGTTTGGACATAAACATAATCTTTTGCCACTTAGTCTTCGAAAAATGCCTTTCTTATGATATTACTGGTCATTTTGTGTGTGTCTGCCTTATCTGCTTAACAACACTGTAAAGTTTTTGAAGGAATTGAAATTTTCTTTTAGTGTTTTTTTAACATCTATTTTGGTACCTGGAATAAAACTACTGTCATTCTGTGCCTTGAGCCATGGTCCAAATCAAGGGTTTTATTTCTTTTTACATGTTTAAAAAAAATCACTCTGTCATTTTTATATTGCTGGGATAGGAAGCTCTTTAGGTATTTCCCAAGTCCTTCTGGTATTTGTTTTAGGAGGAAATTGTGACCTCAGCACAATGCAAATGACCTTTTCTGTAGCAATGGAATTTTACAGGTGTTCATTTTTTTCTTTGAGAATGTGGTACCAGTTTTGGAGAGATTATTATTATCAATGTCTATTAAGTTTATAAATAAGTACATATTATTAAAGTATAAATAATGCTCACTGAAGAAATTTTGGAAAATATATAAGGTTATAAGGAAAAAGCTACCTGTAATCCTCCCTGCCTTCTTAGAAAATGTGGTAATCTTTAGAGTTTTATCTTCTACCTTAAACTGGCAAAATGAGAACCCACGGGCCAACTGGGAATTTCTATGAAGGCTCAGTAGTTTTCATTTTCTTTAATGTAGAACTCCTTGCTTTCCTCTCTCTTTTTTTCTGATTTCAGAGAGTCTTTTCTTGATTTTCTAAAATTAATATCTATAATAAGTGGGTTGCTTAATTAATAGAGTTTGTATATATGAGTACTTTTCAGATTTGCCTTCTAATTTTGCAATTTTCTTCTTTTAATGCTAGTTTAACTGATGAAGAGTCACGGAAAAATTGGGAAGAGTTTGGAAATCCAGATGGCCCTCAAGGTGTGGTAAATAATAATTAGAAATTACTGGTGAAATCGCGTGCCGTGCATGCACGAGTGTGTGTGTGTGTGTGTGTGTGTGTGTGTGTGTAAAATGAAAATATAAGTAGATTGAGAGGAATATTTTGATTTTTTAAGTTTGTGAATAGGAAAATTATAACCTCAAGTAGTTAATAGATATGTAAATTAATTCTCTTTAGCTAATTTTTATTTTTCTTTCTGGCAACCAGTTTGAAAGATAGAACTTAGATTGGGTTGATGAGAAGAATAATTACTGTAATTATTCATCATTTCCAGGTTAGCAGTTAATAAAAGTTGGATGAAAACAATCTGTTTTTCTTTATTGACTTTAAACATTTTCTTGTATATTCATAGTTTTACATTACCCAGGGCATATAAAAGAATTTTGATTTAATATGTACTTTGATTCTCCCTCCTTTCTGGAAAAAATGCATTAACTTTTATGTAACAGGAACACACATAATCTTTCTCAAAGCTTTTTTTGGGGTGTGGGGTGGAGTTGGGAGGCATAATTTCAGGATATAACTAAATAATAAAACTGAAAGTGGAGATTCTTCAGAAATAACTCTTTCTATTTTAGCCACAAGCTTTGGAATTGCCTTGCCAGCTTGGATAGTTGACCAGAAAAACTCAATTTTGGTGAGTGCATGTAAATAAGACACATTATAATGTGTTAGATGTATCTTAGTAATACAAAGAGAGCTATAACAAAATACTGCTATGCCGTTTTTAATGTAACTCTGTATTGTGAAAACTTTTTACATAATGGAAAAAAGAATTAGTTCTCATTATTCAGTTGCTGTTTGGGCAGTGTGTTCTAAATGGAGTTTTAAAAGCTTAAAGTTGTGATTTCTTTTGGAGGCAGTTCCAGGTCAGGACTTATCCTTGGTTTGGAGAACTATGGTTTTATATGGTGTCCTACTTAAATTTAAATTATCCTTCATTTCACATTTATTCAAGCTAAATAATAATGTCAACATTAATGCTATATATATTCTGCATGGTACTTAGGGAGGCAGTAGGATATCAGACTTTTTTTTTTTTTAAAGATTTTATTTACCTGGGAGAGAGAGAGAAAGAGAGAGAGGAGGGGCACAGAGGGAGGGAGAAAGAATCTGAAGCAGACTCCACCAACTGAGCCACCCAGGCACCCCAGGATATCAGACATTAATCAGTGATAGATGCTGCAACTCTAAACCATCAGGAGTTATCTTAACCTATTGTTCAGGAATAGATAAATGTTTCTCTTTTTCACATCTCTTAAAAATGATTAGGAGCTGTCTTTGAGCAATAAAAAAGAAAATTCATATAGTCTGTAATCCCTATTTCACATTTCTTAAAAATAGTTAGGAGCTGGGACGCCTGGGTGGCTCAGTTGGTTGGGCGACTGCCTTCGGCTCAGGTCATGATCCTGGAGACCTGGGATCAAGTCCCACATTGGGCTCCCTGCTTGGCAGGAAGCCTGCTTCTCCCTCTCTCACTACCCTTGCTTGTGTTCCCTCTCTGGCTGTGTTTCTCTCTATCAAGTAAATAAAATAAAATCTTTTAAAAAAAATAGTTAGGAGCTGTCTTTGAAGCAATTAAAAGCAAAATTCATAGTTTGTAATTTGTTTTGAAAATGAGTGTTTAATGTTATTTCATGGCTGCCGAACATTATCTTCAGGGATATGTGGTTTCATATATAAGAGTGTCTGTCATGCTTAGGGTTACTGTGGGAATACTGAAGAAGAGAAAGATAGTTAGCTAACTGATTTGGGATCAAGTAGTGGAGAAAAATCTAAGACCAATAGATAGAAAGTATTTGTCATCAGAACATTATGAAGTTGCTTCTTGATAAGGAACCAAGCTTCTATTTTTATTTTTAAGACACTAAGTGCTTGCTATGGTATGTATCTTTAAGTACCTGACTGGATGGAAAATATCGTTTATAAAGCTGTTTTGCTGGTGTTATCTATTGAGCAGATTAAAAGATAATTTCTTGTAGTGGATAAAAGCATAAACTTTTAGAATTGTAATGCCTGGATTCTGCTCCTGGCTTCACCACTTACTGGCTCTGTAACCTGCGACAAGTCATGTAACTGTGTGTGCTGCAGGTTCTTTATTTGCAAAAGCAAGATAATAATGGTACCTTTCTCATAGAGTTTGAAAATAAGGATTAGATGAAATAATACACAAGGAGTGCTTTTGAGAGTGCCTCCCCCATGTAGGCCTAAAAATTAAGAATTCTTAGATGTTGTCATTGACCTGTGAAAGCATAATTATTTTCTTTTCAATTCTAGGTTTTACTTGTATATGGATTGGCATTCATGGTTATCCTTCCAGTTGTTGTAGTAAGTTCTAACTCTTTATTAACAATTTTTGCAAAGAAAATTGGTGGCATGCTTTGGAGTTTTCCTATAAGATTGCAATTTGTATTAGAATATAATCTATTGATCCTTGTATTTTAAGAATCTTATATTCAACTAAACTTTAAATGTCTTCTAAAGGTGATGTCATTTGAGTACATTAAAGTGTATCTCCTGATATAAAAGTTACACACAACTGAAATAATACAGATGTATGTAGAGTTTAGAATGTCTTTATGACCTCCATCAACTTCAATTTCATTTCTTCATTAAAGATAATCATTGATAAATTGGTGTTCTTCCTTTCAGATATTTATAAGCACTTTATTTTTGAAGGGGGAGGGGCAGGGGGAGAAAGAGAGAAAGAATCTCAAGCAGACTCCCTGCTGAGCACGGAGCCCAATGCAGGGCCAGAGCCTGATGCAGGGCCAGATCCCAGGACCCTGAGATTATGACCCGGTTGAAATCAAGAGTCGAATGCTTACCAAGTGAGGTACCTAGGCGCCACTTTTAGATATTTTTCTATAGATTGTGTGTGTGTGTGTGTGTGTGTGTGTGTGTGTGTGTATGTATGTGTATACACACACTTAAAAAAAAAATATGTCCCCTTACTGTATTCTGTGACTTTTTTCTCCCTATATTAGGGGCACAACATGTAGAGCAATCTCATTTTTAAAAACTATTACCTAATACCTCAATATGGAGATAACAAAGTTTATGATTTTACTGTTTCATTTGTGACTGGTGGTTTTCTTTCTGGTCTTATAGTTCCTCTGAGCCCCATAGTGAGACTGATAATTAACTTGTCTTGCCTTCTTCATAGGTTTGTTGTGTGAGGATCCAGCTGTATGGAATCATGTGAATGAAATAGCATATCAACTATAAAATTGTTTCTGCACTACAACTTATCAAATATTTATTAAATACAAACTGTGTCAGGAACCAGCTTGTTGCTTTTATGCAATGGGTTGTTTTGTTTCTGTTTCGTCCCCAACTTCTAACTGAACCATAAATGTTTTAATCATATATAGGTAATGAGGTAGGTTGGTGTTTAGGTGTTGGGCAGTATAAATACTGAATAATTTGAAATATGTAACAAAGTATTTGTTCTAAACTTCAGGTGTTGTTACTTGTTCTATGAACATTTAGAAAATTTGACCAGAAACATATTCTGCATCAAATCTAATATTTATTGTGATTTTGATGCTTTATTTATTGTTTAATTTTATTTGCATTTTAGGGCTCTTGGTGGTATCGCTCAATACGCTATAGTGGAGACCAGATCCTAATACGTACAACACAGATTTATACATATTTTGTTTATAAAACCCGAAATATGGATATGAAACGTAAGTAAATTTAAGTAGCAATGATATTAGATTATTTTCTGAATCATTTATGTGATATATAGTCAACTAGAGACATATCATTTCAGTTTTATATTCTGTTAATATAACTAAAGCTGGAGGAAAATGCTAATACCCTTTATCACATGTATTGTCTTTCTATTATTACCATTTATTCAGCTATATGTATATTTTTTTCCCCTACACATTTTATGGTAAAGCTTCATGTGATTAATTTTGTAATAAATTAGTATTTTTTGATTATTTTGTTGTATACCAGGCATTGTTAGGAGATTATGTGTGTGTTAGCTCATTTAATCTTAATTTGCTCCCTTAAGTAAGCTACTGTTTTTAAGCACATTTTCTAGATGGGGAAACTGAGCTTAAGGATATATACAGTAAGTGTTATAGTTAGAATTGAACTCAAGCACTCTGGTTTCCAAGCTCTAAATCAGTGTTACACTGTATTAATCTCAGTCAAATAAGTAGAAGTCTTGGATGTGTTGAAAGAAAATTTTCAGAATGTTTCATTCCCAGAGTCTTATTTCAGAATTGCTTTATGCAAAAAAAAAAGTTCCATCTAAAATATTTTCCTTGATTCTATAAAGCTAACATTATAAATTTTATCCTTGGAATATATAGTGTTGCCTTTCAGAATCACTGCTCTGTAGGACTTATAGACAAGCCCTGCTTCCCACTCCTTAGGGGGGAAAAAAAAGAAAGATGCATCTTTTAAAAAGTGTGTCTTACTATTAGAATACATTTTTGTTTCAAAACCTAGATGGAGTTTTCTGTAGTTTGGATTTGCCAGTTTTATTAAATTTTTTGGTAATGAGAAAGAGACTTCTCAGAATCATGTGACTCTGTGAACAGATCTTTTATTTTTAGAATATTTTTAGAATGAGCAAATCTTTAATTTCTGAGGAATAAATGGCTGTTACTTTCCCTTTTGCACACATATGTCACTTTTCCTTATGTTGAATTGAAGTATTAATATAGAAACCCCCTCATGAAAATGCTTCATGTTTATGATGTGTTTTGATGTATTTTTTGCATCAGTGATCTTGATTTCTATCTTATTTCTGATGGTGACACTTATCCTTACACAGTTCTATCGGAAAACCATTGTTTAGCTGCTGGTGGGCTTGGTTAGGTATCCTTGATTACTCTTGGGATTGTTTATTATATAGCTGTTTTAGGAGTAGTTTCATGAAACATTTGAGGGTAGTACTATTGTGCTTATTGTGTGTAAGGCACATCTAAAGAAACTGAGGCCCATAGAGAAGTGAAGAATATTGTCCTAGGTCATGTAGTTAGGGAGTGAAACTCTGGGATCTATGTCGTTAATCTCTGTACTGTCCTGCTTTTTGTGAATACATTGCATGCATTTTCTGCGGGAAGGTAAGAGCAGTGCCGGTCTTTAAAGCGGTTGTATAGGCTAACGAGTAATATTAATAGTATATGTGGCTGTGAATCATGTGTACATCGAAGAGTGCTTCCACAAACCCTTCAGAGTTCCAAATTTCTGTAAATTATAGAGTATTTCGGTTTTCTTAAGGCCCTGAGAAGTCATGAAGTGAAGAAACCTAAACCTCCTTTTAACTTATTGTTTCTCAGCCTTGCTTAAATATGGAGCCCCCTCTTTTTCACGTAATAGTTATTAAGATCACATAGGATACTTAATAATTACTCTGTAGAAAGTTTCTTGGAACACATGCTTAATCTAGACAACAAATGCTCTTTGAACTGATTTTCATGTATCTAGTGCTTTGGGACCCTTAATTTTTTTTTTTTTTTTAAGATTTTATTTATTTATTTGACAGAGAGAGATCACAAGTAGGCAGAGAGGCAGGCAGAGAGAGAGGAGGAAGCAGGCTCTCTGCTGAGCAGAGAGACCGATGCGGGCCTCGATCCCAGGACCCTGAGATCATGACCTGAGCCAAAGGCAGAGGCTCAACTCACTGAGCCACCCAGGCACCCAGGGACCCTTAATTTTATATATATTTCTATTTACTTGTGATAAGTCATATTGGTACATATTTTAATAAGTGAGATGTTTCTTTTTTATGCGAAAAATGAATGCTTGTTAGTGAAGTTCAGGTGAGTTTTAGTTTTGTGTGCAAGTGGAAAATTGCCTTAGGTAGGATTAATGAAATAGCATAGGAGAGGAAATTAATAGGTGAGCAGATTATTTACCTTCATATTTTGTTTTCTTAGGTCTTATCATGGTTTTGGCTGGAGCCTCTGAATTTGATCCTCAGTATAATAAAGATGCCACAAGCAGACCAACAGATAATATTCTAATACCTCAGGTTAGGCCTGTCGCCCAGATTCCTTGATTATAAGCATTTAAGTATTAAGGTTAATGCTTTTTTAGGTATTTTTTTTAATAATTACTTTATTTACTCTAGCTAATCAGAGAAATTGGCAGCATTAATCTAAAGAAGAATGAGCCTCCGCTTACTTGCCCATATAGCCTGAAGGCCAGAGTTCTTTTACTATCTCATCTTGCTAGAATGAAAATTCCTGAGACCCTTGAAGAAGGTATGTTTCTAATATCTGCAGGGTTTTTTTTTTTTTTTTTTTAAGATTTTATTTATTTATTTTAGAGAGCACATATGAACTGGGGGAAGGGAGGTGGAGGGGGGAAAGACTCTCAAGCAGATTTGGAGCGGAGGAT
Source organism: Spilogale gracilis (assembly GCA_004023965.1). Lineage (NCBI taxonomy): Eukaryota > Metazoa > Chordata > Mammalia > Carnivora > Mephitidae > Spilogale > Spilogale gracilis. Next base: position 59,328 of record PITA01002885.1, read on the forward strand.
GGAGCCTAGGGTGGGGCTCCATTTTAGGAACCTGAGATCATGACCTGAGTTGAAACCAAGAGTTGGCGTACTTAACTGACTGAGCTACCCAGTGCCCCTCTGCAGGTTTTAATGGTCCAAAAGCAGTGGATTTAATTAGACCTCATGATGCAGTGTTTTGGCCCTCTTCTTTTTTGCTCAATCAAATAATTGCTCAAGGACCTTTTAAAAAGAAATCTTTATGCTGCATAATTCACAAATATTTTAAAGGTCTAAAGTAAGTCAGGTATTTTGACAAATGATAAAATTAAGTATTTCAAGGTGAGAGAATACTCAGAAATGTTTATTCAGTTGCAGATTATAATATCTAGTGACTTTTTAAAAAAGATTTTGTAAGCTTTTCAAGCTTTTTTGGGGAAGAAAAAATGGATTTCACAACAAATACCTCAGTCAACCACAACTACTACCATTACCTCCATCAGTGATTGCTGATAAAGGGTTTAATCTTTATTGAAAGCTTCCTAAATTGCTTGAAGCCACCTCCGTATGTAAAAGAAAGGCAGTGGATTGGGATTGCTGTTTCCAGGGATGTCATGAATTTGAGTGTCATTTCTTCTTTATTTGCATTACTTCATTTAAAGTTTTAAAAGAAAATTATTATCCCTAGGAAATAAATAATTTTTCAGAATGAAGCTCCTCTTCTTTCCCATTTTAAAGCCAATAATATAATCAGATGCCTCTGAAAACAAGGCTAGTTGATGTTCAGTAATTGGTGATAAGACCAATGTAATGGAATGAAGGATCGCTATTTAGGCATTGGTGTTGGAGTTGTGAATTAACCATTAATTCTGATGTTTCCTAATATTCTGTACAGATATTATGCTATCCCCATTTTTTTACCAATTATCTAAGAAACAGGGAAAAAAATTTTTTTTTAGGTTGGGTAGTAACCCCAATGAATGATCTTAATAGTTAACTGTTACATGCAGTAAAAAATGAGTTTCTCCTTCCTCTTCTTTCCCCTTTTCTTTCTGCACTGAGTTAACATTTATTCTCAGTCTTAGTCTTTGGACTTATTTGTAGTTATAGAAACTTAGGTACATGAGAAGATTCTTAGGGTTCTTAAATATAATAAGGTTAGAATTAAGTTTAAGACTGTTCTTCCAGAAAAGGGAGGTAACTTACAAAGCACACCACCTTAATACTAAAAATTTGCCTTTGAAACATGTAATCTGAGCTAGGGTGTTCTGACTGATTTTTGACAGTGCTGCTTAGGGGAAACTTGGGTTCAGCCTGTAAAATTCTGAGGTCAGGTGACGTATTTGTGGGACAACTTGAATTTAGTATGTCTTAGACTACAGATGATAAAGATGTTTTAACTCTAAAAGTGGAATGATTTGTTTCAGGTTTTCTGTTGTTTTGCAGATCAGCAATTTATGTTGAAAAAATGCCCTGCCCTACTTCAAGAAATGGTTAATGTAATCTGCCAGCTAATAATAATGGCCCGGAGCCGTGAAGGTGAGGTGGAAATGTAATTCATTAGGTTGTACTTTTTCTTGCAAGTTTCTGCAGATTCTACTTAATAGTAGACTTATGAGTACCTACAGTAATTCTGCCTATTTATAAGTTGAATCAGCTTTCCCACTTTTTGTTCATGGTTTTTCTTACTTTTTTCCTGTATTTTCCCATTATGTAAAGTCTTTATCACAACTCATGTTTTTGAATTTATTTATTGTTTTATTGTTTATTGTCACTTCTTGTTTGTAAAGATTTAAGATACTTTTTTCTTCCTTTGAATATTTTTAGAGTCAGATTATTCTGCATTTTAACAATGAGTTTGAAATAATTCAAGTGATGTAATAATGACTCATCTGACATGTAGTGTGTTGTGCATGAAGGGAAAAAAGAATGAGGGAGGTTTTGGTCAGTAACAGAAAGGGAGTCCCTTAAGAAAGGAGATAGTGGTTGTGGTTTGTTGTTATGGCCGATGTCAGCTCTTGGCGTGGTATCAGTATGTTAATGATACAGATAATTCACTGTTTTGGGAGGTGATGCAGAAAATTTTTCTTTTAAACCAGTGCTTGTTGCTGGATAGTGATTGTTGCATTCATGTTTATATATTTTTGGTACCTTACCACTTTTTTTAAATTTAATTTTAGGAAGTTAACATACAGTGCAACATTGGTTTCTGGAGTAGAATTCAGTGATTTATCATTTACATATAACAGTGCTTATCAACAAGTGCCCTCTTTAATACCTATCACCATTTAGCCCACCCCCCACCTACCTTGCTCCATCAACCCTCAGTTTATTCTCTATCATTAAGAGTTTCTTATGGCTTTTCTGTCCTTTTTTTCCTTTCCCCCCTTCCTGTATGTTCATCTGTTATCTTCTTAAAATTCCACATGTGAGTGAGATGATGTGGTAATTATCTTTCTCTTTTTTTCACTTAGCATAATACACTCTGGCTCTGTCCACATCGTTGTAAATGGCAAGATTTTATGCTTTTTGATAGCTGAGTAATATTCCATTTTGTATATATACATTACCTCTTCTTTACCCATTCATTGGTAAATGGACATTGGGGCTCTCTCTGTAGTTTGGCTCTTGTTGATAATAACACTATAACCGCTGTAAACATACCGCATGTATCCCTTTGAATCTGTATTTTTGTATCCTTTGGGTAAATACCTAGTAGTGCAATTGTTGGGTCATAAAATAGTTCTAGTTTTAACTTTTTGAGGAACCTCCATACCGGATCTTACAACTTTTAAAGGAAAATCAACACTATGATCTTAAAATTTGAGGTGTTAATGATATTTGTATGAGTTGTGTTTTCGTGATGAGGTGTATACTCTGAAATATATAAAAAGTCCAGCCTTGTTTTTTCTTTTGCTCCTGTTCTTTCTAAGAAAGGGAGTTTCGTGCTCCAACTTTGGCATCCCTAGAAAACTGCATGAAGCTTTCCCAGATGGCTGTGCAGGGCCTTCAGCAGTTTAAGTCTCCCCTTCTGCAGCTCCCTCACATTGAAGAGGACAATCTTAGGAGGGTTTCTAATCATAAAAAGGTAATTCTTTGCCACTTTAAAATCAGCTTTAAACAGTTTGTCATGTTACTTAAAGTGTTCTAGAAGGGTTTACTGTGAATTTCTTAGATTTAGAATGTCTTAAACACTCTACAGCTATCCCTGAAGTGGTTCTGTTAGCATTTTCTTCATTAGGGAGGTGTTTTATAATACTTACCTACTATAAGTGATTTTACTACTTTGGGGGTCAGGGCGTTGTAGCAGTTAAGACTTTATTCTTATATTATGTTACCAGAAATAAATATACAAAGTAAAAATGCACTGTATGCTTTCCGGTCACTTCATGCCTGGCTTTAAGGTTGGACAGTGGTTTATTGGTTGAATAGGAACAAAGAAATTAAGTTTTCAAAACACAAGTAGATCAAATAAAGGTGCTTCTAATTTAGATACTGTAATCTATAGTAAAGAGCTGATAATGAATCTTAAGATATAGCAAAAATATGTATGAATGAAAAAACTTGAGGAAATATGAGAAAAAACAAATTATAAAATTCTGATAGATTTTGAACATTACTTTGTATACATTAGACAAAGTGGGTAGAAGATAGACATTGGATTTGATAATATATTAAAGCGAAGCTAATGTGTATTAGAGATTCAAATATGAGTTCTTTGTCCTTTCAGGTAATCGTATTGCCCTTATAAATTTGTTCATATTTTTAATTGAAAAGTGCAATCAAAAAGTGGGCATTCCACATTCCTCATGATCTAAGCCCTGTCTGTGAAAGTAAATATTAATAACTAGTACCAAATGTCTGGAAATTAACACTTTCCTAAGAATCCCTTTAGTCTAGATGGATATCACTGTAATAACAGACAGCTGTACTTAGAAAATAACGAAAATAAGAATATGCCTAGTAAAATCTTAAAGGTGTAATTGTACTTGGAGATAAATTCATACTCTTAAAGTTTTTATCATTAAAATTGAAAATATGGGTCAGCAAACTGAACATATCAAATGACAGTTGTTATTGCTTGGATCAAGAGTCTCTGAATATTACTGGTTTTTTTCCTAACTTTATTTTTTCTAAATTAAAAAAATTACCCTGTATTAATTTTGTAATTAAAGAAAATTCCTAAATTTGAATTTCTTTGGATAAAAGGCCATGAAATGCTATAAAGTTGTATTTTTTGCTTTGAAATGTGTATGCAGATCTTCCTCAGCTTACAGTGGGGTTACATCCTCATAAAGCCATCGATCGTAAGTTGAAAATATCCTAAGTCGAAAATGCGTTTAATACACGTAGCCTACCAAACATCATAGCTTAGCCTAGCCTACCTTAAACATGCGCAGAACACTTACATTAACCTACAGTTGGGCAAAATCATCTAACACAAAGCCTGTTTTGTAATAAAGTGTTGAATATCTGTCTCTTGTAATTTATTGAATACTGTACTGAAAATGAAAAACAGAATGATTGTGTGGGTACAGGATGGTTGTATGGGTTGTTTATTCTCATGATCATATGGCTGACTGGGAGCAGTTCGCTGCTGCTCCCTAGCATAACAATACCATGGTATCAAATATCACTGGAACTGGAAAAGATCAAAATTCAGAGTATGGTTTCTACTGAATGCATTGCTTTTGCAGCATTGTAAAGTTGAAAAATTGTAAGCAGAACCATTGCAAGTTTGCGACCCAGTATAATCTTAGCATTTTTCTAAAAGTTATTGGATTTTGTTTTAGCGAAACATGCTAATTTTCTTTTTGTGAAAAATTCTATGACTTTGGAATTTATTTTCTTTCTTTCTCTCTATCTTTCTCTTTTAAAATTCAGTACAAAATTAAGACTATTCAGGATTTGGTGAGTTTAAAAGAATCAGATCGTCACAATCTACTGCACTTCCTTGAAGATGAAAAATACGAAGAGGTTATGGCTGTTCTTGGGAGTTTCCCATATGTGACTATGGATATAAAATCACAGGGTAAGTGGGAGGTTTCTCTGTGGAACCTTTTTTCCCCTTTTGATAGATTGGCTTTTGTATGTGGCTTAAGGTTCTCAAAACATTTGATAATCATAATGTGCAGAACTGTGGTTTACCTGTCAGATTGGCTGTGATGAAATATGATATATGCTTAATAGTCTTGAGGACACTGATAGAATCCCATAGAACCTTACTTTTATTATCCTCAGAATGGAATTAAGCTTGAGGACTCTCTGTTCTATAGTTCAAGTTTTAGGAATATTTTAACTTTATTTTCAAGTGCACTGAAGAATATTTAAAGTGTATAGTGTAAAAGAAATAGCTGCTTAGTCTAAACTTAATTTTAAATAGTCCAGTTTACTTTAGTATGCCTTGGAAATTTCATGTGTCTTTCTCAACCTGTCTGTATGTCTGCTGGGGTAAAAAAAAAATTTTTTTTCTACCTATACAGCCCATTTCAGTAGCTGAATAGTAGTATTTTACAGTGGTTGCAGAATTAAGAGATTATCTGCTCCATTCCTTCACTGTAACATTATTCTGAGTTTTGACATTTGCTCAGTTCCTCTTGTGAGGACATTCTTGTGGGACCAAGAATACAAGGATGTATTAGGAGTGGTATTTGTCTTTAAAGAGTTTATAGTCTAGTTGAGGAAGTAGGACATAAACATAGGATTAAAAACAAAGTAACATAAGGCAAGTGTTTAGGTAATGACACAGATTTTGCCATTCATTCATTCAACAACTATTGAGTGCCTTTCATTTTTGGGGGGGTGTTGGGGAAGCATTGGTAAGACAAAGCTCCTGCCTTATTGGGTTTGCATTCTAATGGAATTGAAAAGAGATAAATTGAAAAGAGACAAACACTGGGGTGTTTGAGAGGTAAGGTAAACTGTAGTCTGGTTTCAATTTGGCTGGAGTGTAGGATACATGTAATGGAAACTGGGACTGCTTTGGTGGGAGCTTGGATTTCTTGTGATCTCACTGGGAAACTTCATGCATGTATTTCATTCCGTAGCATCTTGCATAGATAATTTATTACATTTTCATGCTATCCAAATGTGTAATATGAGTAGTATAGTTAATGGAGGGAGAGTAGAAGAATTTTACAAGCAGGAAAGGGCATCTTCAAGATCCACTGCTAGAGATGGTGGATCACTTTCCCACATTGCTTAGAGGCTATATAGAATCTCCTGTAAGCTTTTTCTTCACTTGAAAGCCTCAGATGGCAGGTAGATATTGTTATAGTTGTTAATTCACATGCAGTGCTCATAAGCATATAATTGTGCAGTGTTGACGAATGTGTAGCCCAGATTTGATATGAGATAATGGAGAATTCCAGATTGAAGAAAGGATATTGTATTCTTCTTTTTAAATAATTATTATTTTTTTATTTTTTAGAGCATGAGGCAGGGGGCAGGGGAGTGAGTCGGGGAGGGACAAGGGGAGAGATAATCTTAAGTATGCTCCATACTCAGCATGGAGCCTGATTCAGGGCGTGATCTCCATACGCTGTGATTGTGTCCAGAGCCGAGATCAAGAATTGGATGTTTTACCGACTGAGCCACTCAGGTGCCCCAGGATATTGTATCCTTCTCAATAATCAGCTGTTGCACACAGCCAGCAATGGAGGAGAAAGCAGTTAAAGTTTTTTGGAGGCCATTCTTTTCCAACTGGTGGTGTGTTAATGTAGGCCAGAACAGAGTATGCTAATCTAAATCTGTGTAAAATAAACATAAGGAAGTTAGAAAAAATCTGTAGGCAGAAATACATAGCGAAGAAAACTCTTACAGATAAAATTTGGAGGAAAAATGAATTTGAATAAGATATGATAAATTATTTTATTTGTTAATTTATCATTGTTCATTTTAATGTTAAGTTTATTTTAATAGCTTTTAGCAATATGTGTAGCACATGTGGTTTTAAAAAAAATTAAACAATTGCAAAAGCTTTATAAGCTTTTGTTTTTACTATAAACAAAACTCTTTAAGTTTTTGCCATAAGAAATAAATTTAGTGGGACTTGGAATACTAGTTTTAATTATTTTATTTCTGACAGGCAGGCCAACATTGATCATATAGGTAAAATCGTGAATACAAGGTTTGCACAATTTAGTAGAGTGACAGATTTTTATATCACTGTGAAAGAAAGCTGTGGTACAGTAGTCTTCACATTATACTTAGTTTTAAAAGATCAGGGTTTGAAACTTGGCAGTGCCAGTATAGCCATGATGTGACCGAAGGCACTTTAGTTTTGAACCTCCCTATCTTTAAAGTGGAAATAATCTTCAGAGAGCTGTTTTAAAGAGTAAATGACTGCATTGTTGAAGGCACCTAGTGGAGTGTTTTATATAGAGTAGACAGTCAAAATATTTTTTACTAAGTTTAAAATATATTTGAAATACTGAAGTACCAAATTGAGTTTTATTGTTTACTCTGATTTTTTACTCTCATCTTATAGTATTGGATGATGAAGATAGCAACAACATCACAGTAGGATCCTTAGTTACAGTGTTGGTTAAATTGACAAGGCAAACAATGGCGGTAAGTAATTTATTTTTATGCTTTAAGAGTTATGTGTTTAAAAAAAAAAGTTATATGTTAAGGTTTGTAAAGGGGAAAGTGGGTCCAGACTTCTGATTATTGAATAAGTCATGGGGTTCAAAATACAGTACAGGGAATATAGTTAAGGGTATTGTAATAGTGTTGTATGATTGCATAGCATAACATATGGAGTTGTTGAATCACTGTGTTGTACTCCTGAAACTAATGTTTAACATTTTGTTAACTATACTTGGATGAAAGAAAGGGGAAAACAAGTTAATGTGTTAAAGTCCTTATATTTATTTTCTCGTTTTAAGTCACATATTCTCAAAGTCAAAACTATTATGGTAGTAAGATCTAATTTGCAAGCCCTATTAGTTTTGATATTTTAAATTAATATTCATAGTTTTTCACATTAGTTTTTTTAAGATTTTATTTATTTATTTGACAGAGAGAAACACAGCAAGAGAGGGAACACAAGCAGGGGGAGTGAGAGAGGGAGAAGCAGGCTTCCTGCAGAGCAGAGAGCCTGATATGGGGCTCGATCCTGGGTATCCGGGATCATGACCTGAGCCGAAGGCAGTTGCTTAACCAACTGAGCCACCCAGGCGCCCCTCACATTAGTTTTTACATAAAAAAAACCCCTTGTAAAATAGATTAATTCTTCATATGATGATATGTTAATTCCCTGTAAAACATTATACTAATAAGGTAATGTTAGTATAGTATTTAAACTCTAAAGTACTATACAAAGATTAATTATTGATTATTGTTGGAAACTTCATTACCTATTCCTTCTTGGTCAATTTGGAATTTACTCTTAATTTTTTAAATTATAGTGAAAATATTTTTTTTCTAATTATGCAAAAAATTCATGCTATCTGGGGAAAAATGTTCAGGCAATGCAGAAAAGTATATCTAAAGTCCTACCACTCTGAGATTATTGATTTTGAAGCTCATCACTTTAGATACCCTAATACATGATATACCTGTGGGGTTAAATGATATTGTCACTAGTATGGATTCCTCTCTCACCCACCTTCCTCAGGAAACCCCTTGTCAGTCTGAGAGGACCAGAATTTAGTCTTGTGTGTATCCTTTCATATATCTTTCTCCATGCTCATATTTACTGCCAGGGCCTTTACACGCTATGTATATATACACCCCCTGGTATTTTTCTCATTCCCTTTCATTAAATTCAGTCACATTGTAAATGTTTCCGGTATATCTTGTTTCTCTTAGTTTCTATTACATATTTATATTACTTCCCAATTCAACTATTGCCTCCCAAGTTAGAACTATAGTTGTAACTCGTTAATTGTACTGTTTTTAACTCCACATATTCAACTAGTGGGAGATTTTAGCCTGTTCTACTCTGGGACCTGTGAATATCTGCAGGAAATATACTCTGCCTTTAAACCCCACCTCTGAAACATCTGGTTGGAAAAGGATACTTTGTAGTAGGATATATCAAATCAAAATTGTTGATTTTATGGTAGCGAGTGGTAAGGAAGCACTTGTGTCATGGATGTTGGATGAGAAGTGCCCTGGGAGAAGAGGAAACTTCAAAGCCAGTGGCTAGAATTGGGCATAGAATCCTAATTTATATTACTTACATGCTTTGAAATTCCCAGCCTGAAAAATGAGTAAAAATTGGCCTTGGTTTGTTGACGCTTCTGGGGTAATTGGTAGGGGAAAAAAGCAAAATTGCCCTGGAGAAGGGAAACAATCAAATATTTATCTTCAAGTTCTCATATATACTGAACCTCAGAGTAACTAAATATTAGAACCCAGCTAATAAATGAAGAAATGAAGCAGAGATGGTAGAATTAGACTAGGGATTGGCAAATTTTTTCTGTAAAGGTCCAATTAATTTTTGGGTTTTTTGGGCCACATGGTTTCTGTAGCAACTACTGAATTCACAAATGGGCGTGATTGAGTGCCAATAAAACTTTATTTGAAAACCAGGCAGTGGGTCATAGTTTGTGAACCCCTGAATTAGGCTAATAGTTTAAAGCCTAAGTTATCATTATTTTTGCTTGTTAGCTTTAGTAATTCCAGGAAGTTTATTAAACACAATATCACTTATCTTCTAGTGTAGATTCTTACTGAAATGTTACAGAATTTAAATCCTAAATTTATGCCTGTTATTCTGATCCTAAGTGGATTATATGGTGGGTTTGTCTTTAGATTGTATGGAATTTTTCAGTGTTCCACCCCTTAGATATTTTATTTGCTTATATTTATGAATTTAAAAAAAATTAAAAATTTGTTTTTCTTAAATAAACTCTTTCCTCAGTATGGGACTTGAATCCAAAACCCTGAGATCAAGAGTCTCAGTCTACTGACTGAGCCAGCCACACACACTTCCATAGTTATTTCATTTCGTTTTATTTTTAAGATTTTATTTATTTATTTGTCAGAGAGAGAGAGAGAGCAAGCACAAGCAATAGGAGTGGTAGGCAGAGGGAGAAGCAGGCTCCCCGCTGAGCAAGGAGCCTGATGCGGGACTCAATCCCAGGGATTACAACCTGAGCTGAAGGCAGATGCTCAACTGATTGAGCCACCCAAGTGTTCCTTCCTATGAAATACTCATGAATTTATAATGAGTTTATATATCTTAAGTCATTGCATTTGTAAATTTAAGTAGACTGTACTTCTTAAAATGTTTTCAAGACAGATGTGAGATAGTTCAGAAGGTAATTTTTGAAGTGTCATTTAGTAATTGCTGAATTTGTATATATCACTTAATAATTGCTGAGTCTGTTCTCCCCCCCCCCCCCAGTTGTCACAAGTTAAAAAACTTATTGGTCATCTATTTTGAAAGATTACTTTATCTGAAAGAGAAATGTAGGTTGATAGACTTTATATTTTTCTTCCCTAGGAAGTATTTGAAAAGGAGCAGTCCATTTGTGCTGCAGAGGAACAGCCAGCAGAAGATGGGGTAAAACTTGATTTTTCTTACTTATCTTTCCTGGTGAAGGAAGTGTTTTGTTCAGTTCTCTGATTGAGTTATATTGTTGAGGGAGAGTAATTCAGTTTGTGAAAGCATTTAGTTTAGCCATTTTCATCTAAAAATTACTCTGACTCCCAAATGAAACTATGGCTATAACTTCTGAGTGTGTATGTGTATTGTGATTTATAGCAGGGTGAAACTAATAAGAACAGGACAAAAGGAGGATGGCAACAGAAGAGCAAAGGACCCAAGAAAACTGCTAAATCAAAAAAAAAGAAACCTTTAAAAAAAAAACCTACACCTGTGTCCTTACCACAGTCAAAGCAACAGAAACAAAAACAGGCAAATGGAGTTGTTGGGAGTGTAAGTTTATTACTGTTATTATTTTTATTGAGTTATAACATACACTAAAATGTTCATATCCTATGTGTTAAGCTCCTGAAATTTTACGTATGTATGTACCCATGATGCCCAGATAGAAAACCTTAGCACCCCAGAATGCTTGCTTGTGTCCCTTCTCAGTCAGTGACCCCTCCGTCTACCTCCATACCTTCCAGTTCTGGCTGTCATTACCATAGATTGGTTTTGCTTATTCTTAAACTTCACGTAAGTGGAAATATGTTTGTCTGCTTTTATTTAGCATTGTGTCCGTGAACACTTATCTGTGTTGTATGTAGCTGCTGTCCATTTTTTGTGTGTGTGTGATACTCCATCTTCTGAATACACTACAATTTTTCTATCTGTTCTGTACTTCATGGACATTTGGGTTGTTTCTAGTTTTTGCCTGTTATTGAATAAAAATGCTGTGCTTATTCCTATACATGTCATTTTGTGGACATTTCCTTGTCTTGGGTATGTATATAGTGGTGGAATTTCTGGGTCATAAAATAAGTGTGAATTAGCCTGTTTTCCAAAGTTGTACTATTCTATGTTCCTATTAGCAAAATACAAGTTCAATTGTTCCATATCCTCACTAATGCTTGGTTTTACCATTCTTTTTTATTATAACCAGAACAGTGGATCTGTAGTGTTATCTCTATGTGTGGTTTTTATTTACCTGATAACTATTGAGCATCTTTTCACATACTTATCAGCCTTTGAATATCCTCTTTCTCTTTTGGGTTGTCTTATGGATTTGTAGGATTCCTTTATATATTCTGGATATAAGTCCCTTTTTACTCTCTTAATGGAATCTTTTGGTAGTACTTAATTTTAAGGAAGTCTTTCATTGGTTTTATGGTTAGTGCTTTTCAGTCTTGTTGACATTTCTGTCTATCAAAGATTTTAAGATTTTATTTATTTATTTGAGAGGGAGAGGGAGTGAGCACAAGCAGGGGGAATGGGAGAGGGAGAAGCAAGGAAGCTGCTCCCTGCTGAGCAGGAAGCCCAACATGGGGCTCCATCCTGAGACATTGGGATCATGACTGAGCCAAAGGCATACGCTTAATCGACTGAGCCACCCAGGTGCCCCACAGTATTGAGTCTTTTTATTTATAATCATAGTTTATCTTTATTAATTTGGACCTTCCTTAATTTTTTCTCAACAGTGTTTTGTAATTCCCAGTGACAGAGGTATGACACATCTTTCAGTAGATTTACCATTTTGTATTTGATACCTTCTGGTGCTGCTGCATATAGCATTAAATAAATCCATTCTTCAGTGTTTATTGCTGGTTCATAGAGTTACAGTTGTCTTTTAAATATTGACCTTGTATCAAGGAGTCTTGAACTGACAATATGCGCATACCTCGTTTTATTGCACTTCAGTTTCTTGCACTTGGCAGATACTGCATTTTTTACATATTGAAAGTTCATGGCAACCCTGTGTTGAGCAAATCTGTCAGCACCATTTTTCCAGCAGCATTTGGTAATTCCCTCAGTATTTTAAACTTTATATTATTATATTTGCTGTGGTGATCTGTGATTAGAGATTACAGCTCACTGAAAGCTCATGATGGTTAACATTTTTTAGCAACAAAGTAGGCATGCACATTTTTTTTAGACAGAATACTGTTTGCACAGTTAATATACTACAATATAGTATGAACATAACTTTTATATGTAGTGGGAAACAAAAAAAGTTATTTGACTTTGTTGTGATAATCTCTTTACCCCAGTGGTCTGGAACTGAACCTGCAGTATTTCCAAGGCATGCCTGTAATTCTAACCATTAGTAGGTACTTTTTAAAAGATTTTATGTGAATCATGCCATCTGGGAGTAAAGACAGTTTTACTTTTTTCTTTTTAAGCTTTTTGCTTTTTCTTCCTTTCTGTCTTACTGTATTGGCTGAAACTTTCAGTGTAATGTTGGTTAGGAATTAGGACATCACCCTTGTCTTCTTGTTTATCTCCAGCAGAAAGGGAACAAACGATTAAGTGTGATGTTAGCTCTAGGGTTTTTGTAGATATTCTTTATCAGGTTTGCTAAAAATTTTTATCATGAGCAATACAAGATTTTATTAAATGCCATTTCTTCATTTTTTGAGGTGATGGTGTGATTTTTCTCCTTTCTGTAATACGGTGAGTTATGTTGAAGCATTTAAAAATTTTTAACTGTCCTTGCATTCTTGGAACAAATACAGTGTATTATCTTTTTTCAATTTATCTGGATTTCGTAATATTTATTTAGGATTCCTACATTTATTTTTGTGAGAGAATATTGTTTTGCCATTCTTCTTTCTTGTAAATACCCTTGCCAGGTTTTGTATCAGGTTTATGCTGGCCTCAGTAAACAAGTTTTCTTTCTCTTTTTCCTGGAAGAGTCAGTGTAAGATTGGATTTGTTTCATATTTGGAAGGACTATCTAGAGAAAGCCATCTGGGTTTGGAGTTTTTAAAAAGGGTTTTTAGTTTTAGAGTCCATTTCTTTAACAAATTCTACTGTTTTCCTTATATCAATTTTAGTAAATTATACTTTCCAAGGAATTTGTCACTTTCTTCTAAGTTATCAAGTTTATTGACAAAGTTATTGATAATGTCCTATTTATAATTTCTTTTAGATCTGTAATGTCTCTTTTATTCCTAATACTGGTAATTTGTCTTCTCTTCCTTTGATCAGTCTTGCCTAATAAGTCTTATCTCAGTTTTATTAATCTTTTCAAAGAACCAACTTTTGGTTTTGTTTAGATTTCACTTTGTATATCTACCTTCTCTTTAATTGATTTTGGGTCTGTATTATTTACTTTGACTTTTTTGTATATTTAATTTGCTGTTCTTTTTCTTCTTGAAATGGATTAGTAAATATTTTGTCTGGGATATTGCCTTTCCTTACTACATTATACTCTATCAGCTATCGAAGATAGTATTAGATTCTTAAAGCAGTACTTTTGCTTTCCATTTCCCCATCTCAAATAAAATATATAAGTGGGGTGCCTGGGTGGCTCCGTTGTTTGAGTGTCTGACTCTTGTTTCCACTTAGATCGTGATCTGGGGTCATGAGATTGAGCCCTTCATCCTTAGGCTATGTTCAACAGGGAGTCACTAGAGATTCTCTCTCCCTTTGCCCCTCCCTCCTCGCTCATGCCACGTGTGTGTGCTCATTCTCTATCTCAAATGAATACATAAATCTTTAATAAAAATACATATATATATATATTGTATAATTGATGTTTTGAAAGATGAGTTATATTGCCATTGTGGTAGTATACGTTATACTTTAAAGATAAATTATTTTTTATTTTACAAACATGAAAAATAAATAACAATAGATAAGCCAAATGTTAAAGTCTTTAGTCTGCCACATATTTATAAATACGTGTGTTATATAATTCTCTAAAATTCTGAATAGTGAAGTTATAATCTTGAGCTAATTTAATTATAATGACAGTAAGTTAGCTTCAGGGGCTCAGAATTCACTGAAATATTCTAGAACTTTCTGTGGTTGCTTTTTTCTTTTAGGAAGCTGCAGTAAAGGAAGATGAAGAGGAAGTTTCGGACAAAGGCAGTGATTCTGAAGAAGAAGAAACCAATAGAGAATCCCAAAGTGAAAAAGATGATGGTAGTGACAGAGACTCTGATAGAGAGCAAGATGAAAAACAAAACAAAGATGATGAAGCAGTAAGACTTATAAATTTAAATAATTAGAATTATAGACCTTTGATAGTTATGTTTTTGTTGTTTTTCATTTGTTTACTTGTTTGTGTGTTTGTCTTCAACAATACCAGTATATTTTATAATCTATTTTTTGGTAAGAATATGTGGAATGGTGGTTAGAATTACAAAGAAAAATAGTTTCTAACAAGGATTGGACCTCTTAATTTTCTTTAATCTTAAATTGCTGTTAGTATAGGATGTGGATCTGAGGTGAAGTCAGTTTGGTGTCTAGTAGAGTTTTTCAAAAGTTTCAGATAGTGTTTAAAAATAAAGAAACATTACTGTAGACTCTAATATCAAGAGGTTGGTTAAGGAGAAGACTAACATTTACAGAATGCTGCCTTGTTTCAAAGGTATAGAAGACATTAAGAAAAGGAGGAGTCTCTAAGCAACTTATTAAGATTGTGAGGGTAGAGAGAATAGAAAAAAAAATCTCATGGTGTGGCATTAAGTTGCACCTGATTTTTGGATGAGCTCTAGAAAAGAGGGTTTGGTGGACAAATAATGGGTCATTAGAGGCTTACTGCAAATGAACTGTAAACTGATCAACCAATCCTTTATGTTTGTGTTGTTGTTTTTTCTGACTGGGCCATCGACATAAAAGTTACCTTTGTGGTTTAGGAGAGAAAAGGAAATTCCCTGAATAGCCTGTGAGGCACAGGTAGAGGCCCAAAAGAGGATAAAAAAGTAAAGGGCAAAGGACAGAAGTATAAGGAATTACAGGCATACCCTGGAGATATTACAGGCTTAGTTCCAGACTACCACAATAAAACTACCATCGCAGTAAAGCAAATCAAATGAATTTTTTGTTTCCTAGTGGATATAAAAGTTATGTCTATACTATTCTGTAGTGTAGTCTATAGGTAGTGTGCAGTAGCATTGTGTCAAACAATATACATGCCTTAGTTAAAACATTATTGCTACAAAATGCTAACTGTCATCTGAGCTTTCAGGGAGTTGTAAACTGCTGGTGGAAGCTTTTGCCTAAGTGTTGATAGCTGCTAACTCAAGAGTGGCGGATGCTGAAGGTTGGGGTGGTGGGGGCAGTTTTGTAAATAAGATGACAATAAAATTTGCTGCATTGACTGTTCCTTTCACAAATGATTTTTCTGTAGCATGAGCTGCTGATTGATAGCATTTTACCCACAGTAGAAGAACTTTGAGAATTGGAGTCAAAGCCCTCAAATCCTGATGCTGCTTTATCAACTAGGTCTATGTCATATTTTGAATCCTTTGTTGGCATTTCAGCAGTCTTGACAGCATCTTTACCAGGAACAGATTCCATTTCAGAAAACCACTTTATCTGCTCATCCATCAGAAGCAGCTTCTCATGAGATTAACTTTTTCTCATGAGATTGCTGTAATTCAGTCTCATCTGTAGGCACCACCTCTAATCCTAGATCTCTTTCTGTTTCTACCACATGTGTAGTTACCTCTCCCACTGGAGTCTTGAACCCCTCCAAGTAACCCATGAAGGTTGGAATCAGGTTCTTCCAAACTCCTGTGAATATTGATATTTTGACCTCTTCCCATGAATCATAAATATTCCTAATGGCACATAAAAGGGTAAATCAGAAGATTTTGAATATACTTTGCGCAGATCCACCAGAGGAGTCACTCAGTATCTGTGGCAGCTATCACCTTTAAAAATGTGCTTCTAAACTAGTAAGACTTGAAAGTGGTAATTATTCTTTGATCCATTTGCTGCAGAATGGATGCGTGTTAGCAGGCATGAAAACAACATTAATCTTACTCTGCATCTCCAGCACAGCTCTTGGATGACCAGGTGCATTGTCAATGAGCAGTAATATTGTGCAGTTTGTGAGTAGTTGGACTCAACAGTGGGCTTAAAATATTCAGTAAACCATGTTGTAAACACATGTACTGTCATTCAGGCTGGGTTGTTCCATTTAGAAAGCACATGCAGAGTTGATTTAGCATAATTCTAAGGGCCCTAGGATTTTCGGAATGGTCGGTGAGTAATGGCCCTCACTGAATATCGCCAGGTGCATTAGCTCCTAACAGGAGAGTCATTGAAGCTAGGCATTGACTTCTCTCTAGCTCTGAGAGCCCTAGATCGCATCTTATTCCAGTGTAAGTCTGTTTTGTCAGGATTGAACATCTGTTATTTAGTGTAGCCATCTTTATGAATTCTCCTAGCAGGATCTTGTGGAGAGTTTGCTGCAGCTTCTACACCAGCATTTGCTGCTTCGCCTTGCTCTTTCCTGTTAACAGAGATGGCTTTTTTCCTTAAACCTTATGAGCCAACCTTTGCTAGCTGCAAATTTTTCTTCTGCAGCTTCCTCACCTCTCTTAGTCTTGAGAGAATTGAAGAGACAGGTCCTTGCTTTGGATTAAGATTTGGCTTAAAGAAATATTGTGGCTAGTTTGATCTTTTGTCCAGACCACTAAAACTTTCTCCATACATGCAATGAGGCTGTTGTGCTTTCTTACCACTCGTGTGTTCACTGGAGTGGCACTTTTAATTTCCTTCAAGAACTTTTCCTGTGTATTCACAGCTTGGCTAACTATTTGGCACAAGAGGCCTAGCTTTCAGCCTGTCTCAGCTTTCAGCTTGCCTTCTTCACTAAGCTTAATCATTTCTAGCTTTTGATTTAAAGTGAGAGACACGCAGCTCTTCCTCCTTTCATTTGAACACTTAGAGGCCATTGTAGGGTTATTAACTGGCCTAATTTCAATATAGTGTCTCAGGAAGGCCCAAGGAGAGGGGGAAAGATGGGGGAACAACATATTGGAGGTGCAGTCAGAACACATATGTTTATTGATTACGTTTGCCATCTTATGTAAATATGGTTTGTGGTATCCCAGAACAGTTACTATAGTACATCAAACATCAGTGATCACAGATTACCATAACAAATATAATAAAAAGGTTTAAAATATTGCAAGAATTACCAGAAAATAACACAAAAACTCCAAGTGAACAAATAAATGCTGTTGAAGAAATGGCAGCAGTAGATTTGCTCAACACAGGGTTGCCACAAACCTTCAGTTTGTGAAAACTGCAGTATTTGCGAAGCACGGATTTGCAAAGTACAGTTAGGTGAGGTATGCCTGTAATGTGGTGGGGAGTTTGCCATTGGGAGTGATGGGGAAAACAAGGATGACTTTTTGGCAGTTGCTGGCTCTTGACTGTTTTTATACTTTGGGAATTAAATTGATTGCCAAGAAATTAAAGCCTATTAAGGAAATTATCTCCTCAGGCATGCTTTCAGAAAGAGTTGACATACTCCTTTCTGAGTATAGCATTAGGATTAGTAGAGGTGACAGACTAGTTTCTTTAGATACCAAAAATACATTCATTCAATTGTCAAATAATTATACAACAGTTATTCATTATCTGTCACACTGCAAGTACTGTGTTTGATGAAAGAGGAATGCAAGCCAAATGTAAAACAGTTTCTGCCCTTGAATGATAGTAGGCTAGTGGGGAACGCAGACATGTAAATAAACATTAGAGTACAAAAGAGATTATGCACATTCTGTGCAAGGTACAGTGATAGCACAAAGGAGGGAGTGATCCACTCAGTTGAGGGAAATTTCTGGTATTCAGGAGCTTATGGTTTAGGCTTTAGCAGCTCCCAAAGGAATAATAGTAGGAATTTGCCAGGTTAGGGAAAGAGAGAAAACAAAAATCAAACGTAGCTTAGGAGGAGTGAAATAGCTTGGTGAGAAGTCAAGGTATTTTGAAGTGATAAGAATAGAAAGTGCAAAGAGATAGACAGTGACAGGAGACTAAAGAGATTGACCCAGGTCAGGTCATGATTGTATAGTTCATGCTAAAGGACTTAGATTTGATTTGTGAAATGATGGATTGTAACAGTTTTGAACAGGGCAGTGCTCAAGTTTGTGGGACTGAACTCCGTGGTAGTTAGCATTGTCAGGAATAATAGTTGGAAGAAGGTGGAAACTCTTCAATGAGAACAATTGAAAACATACTTGATTTCAAGTGTTTGATTTTTACTTTACTAGGAGTGGCAAGAATTACAACAAAGTATACAGCGAAAGGAGAGAGCTCTCCTGGAAACCAAATCAAAGATAACACATCCTGTTTATAGTCTTTACTTTCCTGAGGTGAGTTATTCATGGCTCAGTGTTTTCCTTATTCCATTTACTTTCTCTTCAGGTATTTTTCAGTTGCCTTTTATCCCTCTATGGTGTATAGTGGCTCAAATGTGCTAAAGATGACCTATTCTTGATAGGCAACATTTTGAAGGATACCTTTCAGTATGAATTAGATTTAGTGAATGTGTCATTTAACCGGGAGTATTGTTAACTCTTGAAGTATTTTTGTGGTTTCCTGGGCTTCAGTCTCTTCAGTGCCTGCATGACTGAAGGTTGTGCTGAGTGATGATTTCTTGCAGTTTAGGCAGTCTTTCAGACAAAATGTGTATTTTGTCCTCGTCATAGGACTGCATGGATTTTGTGAATCCCTCACTTCTATCAAGTTTTAGGTAGGAAGAAGAAAGTTCTTAAATATTTTTCTTATGGGTTTTCTCTGATGGTCCTATACTGGCTACCTGGAGCCATTACACTTGCTTTGGCCCTTCATAATTGCCTCAGTCCAAGGGAATAGACAGTGGGACCAGCTAAATTTGGTAAGAGTTGAGAGTAGCTGAGCTCCAAGCTCAGGAAAGATTGGCCAGTGCTATTTGTTTTCTTGTCCTTATTTGGTTTGTGTTTGTGGCCTGCTCAGCTGTTGACCTTGAGTTTTTTGTCTTTCAAATGAACTTGGGGTTTGCATGACGTTTTGCTTTTGCCCTGATTCTGTCTATAGCCAGAGGTCAAGCAGTGGTTGCCTCTTGGTTCAGGGAAGATGTTCCACAGACTGCCTCACAGTTTTGCCATAGAACCTTCTGCTCAGCACTCATGTTTGGCAGGTGATTTCATGTATAAATCTGTTTTCTGCTTTAGAATGTCAATCCAGAGTTGCTGGGGCTGCTGAAGGCAAATTCCCAAGTAATTTGGCTTTCCTAATAATAAATGAATGGCTCTGTACAGACTGTTGTTTTGACTTGGAAAGAAGTCAGCCCAGGATTCCATGTTAATGCACTTGCTGATCTTCTGGCATGTCCTGAGCTTTAGCCCATCTGTTAAGGGCATTTTGCCTGTTGCGGTGGTAGCCTGCCAACCCCAAGGCTCCTGAAATCAAGCGAGTAAATTCCACTCATTGATTGGTTTTGGAAGTGCCATGCGATGTTATAAGCAGCATAATTTGTACTGTTATAACAGTTCATTTTAGACTGTGCTTAGTTAATAAGCAAAACATCCATTCACTGCCTTAGAACATTTAGCCTTGAAAGTGCCTTTTCTAATTTAAGCTACAACTGCATTGTAAACATTTCAAAGTACCATTTATCAGATAAAATTTATTTAGGATTTTCCTGACATCTACCTGTCTACCTTCCCTGGTACCTACCAAATTACATAACAACCACACTACCCACTTAAATTGCTTGAAGTTTTATGATTATAACTGACTTAAATGTTATTCATTCAGTGGTGAGGAATCTCATACAACAGAAAAACTATTGTATCGAAAGTGCAAATAACTCATGTTACAACGTATTTTCCACTTTTACTGTGTGCATCAAAGAGACTAGGCACAAGTACAGTGCCATGGATTGATAGTCACTAGCTTCTTAATAAATATTCTTGAATGAATCTCATTTTAATCAAGTAACCTGGGAGATCAGAGGGAAAAGCATTCTCTTAGTGAAGAGGTAAAGAATTGTACATTCTTGAGTGCTTCTTATATCACATTATATGTTCTGGTAATGAGGTTTCTGACAATGAAATGTCAGAACCACTTAAATAATTGAGGTGTCTACCTCATTTCATTAATAATCATGATTTTCATTTTTTAAAAGATTTTTTATTTAATTGACAGTGCAGGCTTTTGCACACAAGCAGGGGGAGGGGCAGAGGGAGAGAGAGAAGCAGGTTCCCTACTGAGCAGGGAGCCTTCAATTCGATGATGTTTGGTGGTGTGCATCACCACCCACCGGGGCTCCATCCCAGGACCTGGGATCATGACCTGAGTGGAAGGCAGATGCTTAATGATTGAGCCACTCTGGCACCCCCATGATTATCATGATCAATGTGCTAGACATTCTAACACTGTTTATATTATCTCAGTTCATCTTCACAACATGTCCTGAGTTAGGCAGTCATCATTTAACAGAGAAGAAAAGTGAGATTTAGAGAAGTAAAACAGTCCAGGTTTGTGTGGCTTTAAAATAGGCATTGGCTAACCTTCAGCCTGCAGACAAATTGGCCTCCCTTGCCTATTTCCTGAATGAAGTTTTATTGGAACATAGTCACACTCATTCTGTTCATGTTACAGTGGCATTGTTGAGTAGTTGTGACTCAGACTCTGGCTCACTTTGAGTCCATTATGTTTTACCCACTTTGTGTGTACAACACACACAGAGACAAACATACATATATACATATATACCTATTGTGCTGGTTCCCCTTAGGTTAAGCACAAGTTAGATTAAACGTGATTTATTTATTCTGCTTATTAATGTTGTCGTAGTGCCTTGTAATTTACAGGAGTTCTTGGTTGACCTTAGTGTAGAATTCTTAGAAAGAAAATCAAATTTTAATGTAGATAAAATAGAAAGTGCAAGTGATTTTCGCTTAAAAAGACATTTTCCCTATGATACTGTTTTCAGTAAAAACTTATTTTTTTAAACTTTCTTTTGGTTAATTGAAAATTTAGAACAGCCTCGTGTTGTTTTGGTTGAGTATTTAGAATAGAATGGATTTTTTTTTTTTTTATTTTTTAGCTCCAAAACATTTTCTTTAAACCATTTTAGAAGGTGGTCTTCCCCAACTAATTCTTAAACAGTGGATACCAAGAGATGACTAAACAGTTACTGATGTGTCCTGCACAGCAGTGCTCACTGAGCACGTTGAAGCTTGGTGCTTCCAGACTGCTTGGGCTTCTTTTTTTTTTTTTAAATACTTTCAGGTCTCCTGTCAGTTCTTCCTGCTGTCATTCTTTTCTAAGCCCTTTTTCTATTCCTAATCTTTTATGAGGTACAACTAAAAATGCTGCACTTATTAAAATTATGTGCAGTGAAAGCTATAGACTCTTAAATATGAGATGCTATCTTATGGGTAATATGTTTTCATGATTTCTGATTTGGTTACCCAAGTCCCTTCCACTCCCACTTTCTGGCTTTTGCTTATTACTAGGTAAGGTTATTAAGATTATTTGCTAGATGATACTGTAGTGTAGTTTCATTTTTTAGTCTGTCTTTTGTCATTTAAGGCTAATACAGGGGTTTTTAATACAGAGGCCCATCATTAGGGTTTTTTAAGGGGCCATTTGAAACCCCAAAATCACATGCAGAATTCTTTTGGACAGTATATCTACAAATGGTTAAGAATGATTTATTCATTCAGTAAATATTAAGTATCTATTTTGTACCAGGCACTGTATCTATGCTGGAAATACTGCAGTGATAAAACGAAAACAATACCTCTAAAAGGAGACAAGGCAAAACAGTTATTTCTCTAGTTCTTTCTGATAACATAAACTCTTTTTTCTTTTGCAGGAAAAACAAGAATGGTGGTGGCTTTATATTGCAGATAGGAAGGAACAAACATTAATATCTATGCCATATCATGTGTGTACACTTAAAGATACAGAAGAGGTAATTATCCAACAATATTATTTCAGTTTTTACAAATATATGGCATCTCACCATCATGCTACTTCATAAAGTCTTTCTTAGAAATCAGTTTATCGTGTTTGACTTACTGTATTTTATTTGTTAAGGCTCATTTCATAACTTTTCTGGTCTCTTGGGAATAGCTATTTAGAAATTTATACAGTGTTGTTAAAAGTAAGCAACTTGATCAGTGTTAAAAACTTGTTTTCAACTTATTTTGGGGAGTTTTCACTGTTAGCATCTAAGAACATATGCCTTTTGTTCTCCTATCTAGAACTTAATTATATTGTACAAAAATTTACAGTTTTTATCCTCATTGGATTAGTGCTAAGATAAATAAATTAAAATAATTAAAAACAAATTTAAGAACCGGTAATTAGATTTTTAGAAAGGAATTTTTGAATATGTGACATTATTCATTGTTAATGTCATCACTACTGTATCATTGTGATGAGCATATTTTATCCATTTATCTTGTTTTTCTTGATTGTTTCAGCCACTTCTCCAGAAAGGTTCTTTCTGCCTGGATTTGGTAGATAAGAGTAAGGTTTTTTAGAATTTCAAGATAGTTCTGTGATGTTGATTTTTTAATCCAGAAGTATTTTTCCCCCTTCACAACCAAGTAGTAAGTGTTTAAGTAGTTTATTGTTGTTTATTTGACAGTTAGTGCTAACTTAAAGGGTATTTCTGGATAGAGCAGTTTTATTTCTATTTTTTTTAATTTAAATTTTACCTATTTTTGAACAGACAATAAATTCACCTAATTAATATTTCAGATGATATACAAAAGTGCACCCATTGGAACATCCCTGTCAGTCACCTATTTCCTTCTTGGAGGCCGTCAATGTTACGGAATATTTATGTATTCTTCATGTAATACTGTATGTAAATTATAAGCAAATACACATGTGTATTTTCTCCAGTATTACATATAAAATATCATACACCTTACCTTTTTCTGTCAGTGATATAACTTGGAATTTGTTCCAAGGTACTACAGCAAAACCTTCCTCACTTATTTTTATAGCTGCATGATATCTTTTGTGTGGTGATTTATTTATTTAGCACTCTGCAATTGGTGGATTTATAAATTATTTCTTTTGCTGCAATGAATAACCTTATATGTCATTTTGCATATGTACAGACATTTACAGGATAAATTCATAGAGTTAAAACTAATGAATCAAAGGCTGTGTATATCTGTAATTTTGGTAGGTATCACTAGACATTTATTGCTCCATAAGGAGAATGAATGTTTAAGAATATCCTTTATCTCTCAGTGTAGCAGACATTTTGAAAGTCACTGCTAATGAGAAAGGTGAAAAATGGCATCTTAGTGTAATTTTTTTCCCTCTGATTTTTATTTTAAAAAGTTCCAAACTATAGAAATGTTGTAAGCACACTACCATGAACTCCCATAGATCCGTCTACACTGATCAGTTAACATTTTGCCTTATATTTAAGATAGTTTAATGTCTTTCTCTGCATATGTGCCTGTAGACATCATGATATTGTAACTCTAAATACTTAAACATGTATCTCCTAAGAACAAGGGCCATCTCCTACATAAGCCCAATAAAATTACTATATTCAGGAAATTTAACATTGATACGGTATTTATTTATATAATGTGCAGTCCATATTCATATTTTCTTAATTATTTCACTAATGTCTGTTATAGTTTTTGTTTTGTTTTCAAATTCACAATCCGTTTCAATTTAGGATCAATTTCAATTCAGGATCATGCATTGCATTTGGTTGTCATTCTTCTGTCATATCTTCTTTTGGTTGTGAGTTCTTGGTGTTACAGATTTTTTCATGCCATCAACATTTTTGAAGAGTCCAGGAAAAATACTTTGTAGAATATCTCTCAGTTTAATTCGTCTCATTGGTTACTCATGATTATATTCATCTTAAATATTTTTGGCAAAAATACTACATAAGTGATATAGCCTTCTTATGGGGCACATTATATCATTTTGCCCCACACTGGTGATACAATGGTTGAACATTTAATTAAGGCTTTTCTCTACTGTACAAGGTATATTTTTCCTCTATCTTTCAAGTAACACTTGGGCACTATGTTAATATCTTGTTCTCTGCTAGAGTTTTACCCACTCATTTTAATATACATTGATGTTTCTTGCCTTAATCACTTTTTACTATGCTAGTTATACTTAGTGTAGTATAAATTTTATATCTCGAGTGAAACTGGACATCTTTGTTTTGAATTGTACTTATTTTTTTTTAATTTTATTTATTTATTTAACAGAGAGATCACAAGTAGGCAGAGAAGCAGGCAGAGAGAGAGGAGAAAGTGGGCTCCCCACTGAGCAGAGAGCCCAATGTGGACCTCAATCCCAGGACCCTGAGATCATGACCTGAGCCGAAGGCAGAGGCTTACTGAGCCATCTAGGCGCCCTACTTATTTTGTCTGTTTTTGACCATTGTTCATTTATGTTGAGTTATTGGTCTTTTCATTAATTTGGGGAATTGTTTTAAATATTATATCCCTTATGATATTTGTTGCAAATATTTTTCCCCTGTTTGTTTTACTATTGCAGTTGTGTTTACCAAGCGAAAGTACAAACATTATTTATTTCGGGGTTTTTTGGTAATGTGATTTAGTAATTTTTTTCTTACATGACTTCTGGGTTTTGTGGTGTACTTAGAAAGGTCAAACTGTGAGATTAACTTAAAAAAATGGTATTCCCATGAATTTTTAAATTTGTTTTTCCTTGATGGTTTGTTTTAATATATAACCTTGCCTACAACATCTGGATTTTGGAGGTTAGAGGCAGATCACCAGATATCCAAATACCATCTTAATAACTTATTCTTCCTTTGTCTAAGTGGAAACAAAACTTTTTCCTTCAGTTTTTATTTTAATCACCTGGTGCTCATCACAAGTGCACTTCTTAATCCCCATCACCTTTTTCACCCATTCCTTGCCCACCTCCTCTCTAATAACCATTGGTTCTCTGTAGTTGAGAGTCTGTTTACTGGTTTGTGTCTCTCTCTCTTTTTTACTCACTTTGCTCATTTGTTTTGCTCCTTAAATTTAACATATGAGTGTCTTAGGATGTTTGTCTCTCTCTGACTTATTTCACTTACTTCATTATACTCTCTAGCTTCATCCATGTCATTGCAGATGGCAAGATTTCATTCGTTTTTTGCTGAGTATAAATAGTCCGTTGTATCTTTATCCATTCTTTAGTTGGTAGATATTTGGTCTGCTTCCATAATTCGGCTTTTGTAAATAATGCTACTGTAAACATAGGGGTGCATGTATCTCCTTGAGTTAGTGGGTTTTTGGTTTTTTTCTTTTTAAGATTTATTTATTTTATAGAGAGAGCAAGGGGTGGGGCATAGGGGGAGAGAGAGGATCTCAGGCAGGCTCCCCGCTGAGCAGAGAGCCCAACATGATCCATGACCCTGAGCCCATGACTTGAGCTGAAACCAAGAGTCTGACTGACTAGCTGCCCAGGTGCCCCTGAATTAGTGTTTTTGTACTTCTTTTGTAAATATCCAGTAATACGATTGCTAGATCATGGGGTACTTCTGTTTTTAACTTTTTGAAGAACCTCAATGCTATTTTTCACAGTGGCTGCCCCAGTTTGCAGCCCACCAGTAGTGCAAGAAAGACAATTCTGTTTTCTTCACATCCTTGGCAACACCAGTTTCTTATGTTTTTTGATTTTAGCCATTCTCACGGGTGTGAGTTAATAACTCATTGTAGTTTTGACCTGTGTGTCCCTGATAAGTCATGCTGAACATCTTTTCAAGTCTCTGTTGGCCAACTGTATGGCTTTTTTAAAGAAATGTCTGTTCATGTCTTCTTCCCATTTTTAATTGGATTATTTGTTCTTTGAATATTGAGTTTTATAAGTTCTTTATATATCTGGATACTAACCCTCCCCCCCTTTTTGGAAGATTTATTTATTTGAGAGAAGAGGGAAAGAGAGCAGGAGGAAGGGCAGTAGGCGAGGGAGAGAAGCAGACTCCTGGCTGAGTGAGGAGCCTGAAGAGCTCAGTCCCATGACCCTGAGATCATGACCTGAGCCAAAATCAACTTGGACACTTAACCAATTGAACCACCAGGTGCCCCACTGGATACTAACCCTTTATCAGATATATCATTTGCAGGGATCTTCTCCCATTCCAGAGGCTTTGTTTATTGTTTACTGTGCAGAAGATCTTTTTTGTGATGATGTCCCAATAGTTTATTTTTGCTTTTGTTTCTCTTGCTCAGGAAACCTACCTAGAAAAGAGTTGCCATGGCCAATGCCAGAGAAGATATTGCTTGTTTTCTCTTCTAGGATTCTTATGGTTTCAGGTGTCACATTTAGGTCTCTAATCCATTTGAGTTTATTTTTATATATAGGGTAAGAAAGTGGTCCAGGTTCTTTGGGCATGTTTCTGTCCAGTTTTCCCAAAACCATTTATTGAAGAGACTGACTTTTTCCCACCAGATAGTCTTTCCTGTTTTGTTGAAAATTCATTGACCATATAATTGTGGGTTTAATTTCTGAATTTTCTATTCTGTTCCATTGATCTCTGTGTCTGTTTTGTGCCGTTACCATACTGTTTTAATCACTTCAGCTTTGTAATATAACTTGAATTCTGGAATTGTGATGCCTTCAGCTTTGCTTTTATTTTTCAATATTTGGCTATTCAGGGTCTTCTGTGGTTCCATATAAATTTTAGGATTATTTGTTCTGGTTCTGGAAAAATGCTGTTGGTATTTTGATTGGGATTGCATTGAATATGTAGATTGCTTTGGGTAGTAGACATTTTTACAATATTTGTTCTTCCAATCCATGAACCTGGAATGCCTTTCCATTTCTTTATGTCTTCAGTTTCTTTCATCATTGTTTTATAGTTTTCAGAGTATAGGAATAACCTCTTTGGTTAGATTTATTCCTAGGCATCTTATTGATTTTGGTACAGTTGTAAATGGAACTGATTCCTTATTTTCTCTTTCTGCTGCTTCATTTTTGGTGTATAGAAATGCAACAGATTTCAGTACATTGATTTTGTAGTCTGTGACTTTTTCAGTTCTGGCAACTTTTTGGCGAAGTCTTTGGGTTTTCTGTGTATAGTATCATGTCATCAGAATATACTGAAAGATTTATTTCTTTCTTACCAATTTGGATGCCTTTTATTTCTTTCTGTTGTCTGATTGCTGTAGCTAGGACTTCCAGTACTATGTTGAATAAAAGTGATGAGAGTAGACATCCTTGTTTTGTTCTTTACCTTAGGGGAAAGGCTCTCAGTTTTACCCCATTGAAGATGATGCTAGCACTGGGGTTTTGCATATATGGATGGCCTTTATTATGTTGAGGTATGTTTCCTCTACACCTACTTTATTGAGGATTTATTTATTTATTTATTTTTAAAGTAGGCTCCCCACCCAGCATGGAGACCAATGCAGGGCTTGAACTCATGACCTTGAGCTGAGATCAAGAGTCAGACGTTTAAGCCACTTAGGTGCCCCTTGTTGAGGGTTTTTATCATGAGTGGATGTTGTTCTTTGTCAGATGCTATTTCTGTCTCTGTTGGAATGATTGTATGGTTTTTATCCTTTTTCTTACTGGTATGATGTATCCCACTGACTTGTGAATATTGAACCAACGTTGCAACCCAAGAATAAATCCCACTTCATCGTGGTGAATGATTTTTTTTTTTATGTTTATTGTTGGATTCGTTTTGCTAGTATTTTATTGAGGATTTTTGTATCTGTTTTCATCAGAGATATTGGCCTGTAGTTCTCCTTTTTTGTGTTATTTTCATTTGGTTTTGGTATGAGGGTAATACTGTCCTCCTAGAATGAATTTAAAAGTTTTCAGTCCTTTTCTATTTTTTGGAATAGTTTAAGAATAGGTATTAACTCTTCTTTAAATGTTTGGTTTTTTTTTTTTTTTAAAGATTTTATTTATTTGACAGAGTGAAACACAGCGAGAGAGGGAACACAAGCAGTGGGAGTGAGAGAGGGAGAAGCAGGCTTCCTGCCGAGCAGGGAGCCCGATGTGGGACTTGATCCCCGGTCTCCAGGATCATGACCTGAGCCGAAGGCAGTCGCTTAACCAACTGAGCCACCCAGGCACCCCTTCTTTAAATGTTTTGGTAGAATTCTATGAAGCCATCTGGTCCTGGACTTTTGTTTTTGGGAGTTTTTTGATTACTGATTCAATTTCTTGGCTGGTTATCATTCTGTTCAAGTTTTCTATTTCTTCCTGTTTTAGTTTTGGTGGGTTATTATGGTTTCTAGGAATTCATCCATTTTTTTCTAGGTTGTGCAATTTATTGGCACATAGCTTTTCATAATAATCTTTTGTAATTGTATTTCTGTGGTGGTTGTTATTTCTCCTTCATTTGTGATTTTATGTATTTGGGTCTTTTCTCTCTTTTTCTTGAAAACTGCATAGAGGTTTATCAGTTTTATTGACTTCTTTTTTTTTTTTTTGTTAAAGAACCAACTCTTGGTTTTATTGATCTATTGTATTGCTTTCTTTAGTCTTCTGGGTTATTAATTCGTTCCTCTGCTTTTTCCACTTTTGCCATTCATTCCATCAAGTGTGTCTTATTTTGTTTATTGAGCTCTTATCTCTGCTATGTTATTCCTTATCTCACTGATGTCTTCTACTCTTTACTCAAGCCTAATGAGTGTCCTTATGATAATTGCTTTACATTTGGTACCAGGCATATTACTTGTATCTGTTTTGCTTAGATCTTCTGCCATGGCCTTGTTCTGTTCTTTCATTTGGGAGAGATTCCTCTGTCTTACTTTGTTTATGTCTCTGTGCCTGTTTCTCTGTGTAGGAAAGTCAGCTGTGTTTCCTATTCTTGAGAGTAATGGCTTTATTTAGAGGAGGTCCTGTAGTGCTCTGCAGTGTCCCTTGTTCCCTGGGGTCTAGTGCTTCAGAGAGTGTCTCCAATAGTGCTGTGTGGGCTTGGTTTTGTGTTCTGGCTGCTTTATCTTTCAGGCCAGTTGTCTGCAGAGGGGCCCTTTGCCTGTTGGTGGGCAGTGTTTGGTCCCTGGCCTGAATGTGGCAAGTTTTAACTAGGTGTGTTCTGGCCTGCTTGTGAAACAAGTCCTGTTGCCACCAGCGTGGGAACTGAGACCCTGCCAAACTTGGGGCCCACTGTGCTGGACTGAGGCATGTGTGACTGGGAGGAGTGATTCCACTGGAATACAGGTGTTGGGGGCTTGGTGTAAGCAAGTTAGGTAGTGAGTATAGGCCCTTCGCTGCTTCCTGCAGGTGGCCCTACATTATGCTGAGGGGTGGTGTTATGGCACCAGCCGGGGGTCTCTCTGTGATGCGCTCTGAGACAAGTGAATACCCCCCCACTGTGTGCCCCATGCACTTTTCAGGTCACTGTTTCCATGGTATATGTCCATGAATGGTTTGCCCTGCTTTTTCTGTGAGAGCAGCCCCAGTGCCATCTGAGCTTTCCCAGAGGCAAGCATGTTGACCTTTAAAACATCAGGCTTGGGGCTCCTGGGTGGCTCAGTTGGTTAAGTGTCTGCCTTTGGCTCAGGTCATGATCCTAGGTCCTGGGATTTAGCCCCATGTTGGGCTTTCTGCTCAGTGGGAGTCTTTTTCTCCCTCTTCCTGCTGCTCTCCCTCTTGTGCTCTCTGCATCAAATAAAAAAATAAAAATCTTTATAAAAAGAATAAATAAAACTCCAGGCTTTAAGCCCTGCTGGTTGCAAGAACTCACGAAATTTGGGCCCTTTGCCTTCCAAAGCCAGTTGCAATGGGAATTCCTTTTCCCTGTGCACTCTCCTGTGTGCTAGATTGTCTCTTGCCCTTCTCTGCAACTGCAGCTCCCTCCCTACTACAGTAGCCATGATCCATTTCTCTTCCAGACTGTGGCTCCACACTTCCTGCCTTCTTTGACATGGCCTCTTCTCTCCTCACAGGCCTTAGCTGTGGAGTCTGTTCTGGCAGTCTTCAGTTCAACTGCTGGGGTATTTAGGATGATTAGATAGTTATCTAGTTGTATTCATGGGATGTTGTGAGCCTAGGGCCCTCCTATTCCCCTGCCATTTTCCTTTCCCTGGAATTGAAATTTTTAAGAGTTTGTAACTCTTTATATATGAAGTTTATGATTTAATAGGAAATAAGTATCTTCTTGACCTTTTAAGGCACTGGGCATGTCTTTAAAAAATTTCTTCTATTTGATTATAGTTGACATACAATGCTACATTAATTTCAGGTATATAACAGTGATTCAGCTTCTTTATATGTTATACTGTGTTCACAGTGAGTATAGCTATAGCTACTGTCTATCACCATACAGTGCTGTTACAATATTATTGACTATTTTCTATGCTGTACTCTTTGGTTACATGACTTACTAATTATATAACTGGAAGCCCGTATTTCCCATTCCCCTTCACCCATGTTGCTCAGCCCCTCATCTCCCCCAACATTCCCTCAGTCAGCCATCAGTTTTTTCTCTGTATTTATAGATCACATTCTGCTCTTTGTTTATTCATTTGTTTTGTTTTTTAGATTCCACATATGAGTGAAATCATGTGGTATTTTCAACATTGGGTATTTGTAAAGGAAAAACTTACTTCTGTGTGTTTCTCATTTACTCACATTACTGTCACACTCACAACACTTTGGCACCAGATGTGTGGGTTTTCCCCACACCAAGAAATTCTCTTTCACACCAGCTGAATGTCCTGCAACTTAACTCAGTGCTGGCACTATTTATCAGATCCCACAGGATAAGGGCTCAGTTCCTTAAGACTCCATCTCCCCGCCCCCCCCAC
Organism: Spilogale gracilis; assembly: GCA_004023965.1. NCBI lineage: Eukaryota > Metazoa > Chordata > Mammalia > Carnivora > Mephitidae > Spilogale > Spilogale gracilis. Next base: position 90,399 of record PITA01002885.1, read on the forward strand.
TCCCACCTCACCCTCCACCACGTGCTTCAGATACTAGTTGCAAATCTCAAGTTGTCACCTGTACTTCTGACCAGCTGCCTATGAATTGGGGCTCCTATGATCCCCTCCTTGAGTCTGATAATTTGCTAGAGTGGCTCTTAGAACTCAGGGAAACACATTTACAAGTTTATTATTAAAGAATACAATAAAAGACCTAGATGATATTGCTTCTTCCATTTCTCAAAATACATATTTTTAAGTGCTGTCTTTTTCCTTCTAGGTAGAACTGAAGTTTCCTGCACCAGGCAAGCCTGGAAATTATCAGTATACAGTGTTTCTGAGATCAGACTCCTATATGGGTTTGGATCAGATTAAACCCTTGAAGGTAAGAATAGTGACTTTTCAATAAATATGGTTGCCTGCCTATTTCTTAATACACTAGGAAAGCATTTCTAGTTCTGAAATGTAATAAGAGGGAAAAAAGATGTCTTCTCATATGTTCTATGTGATATACTCAATGGCCTGCTCGTTCAATAAGCTTAAGTTATTGAGTTAAAGGAGGATAATGCTTTAGAACCTTGAGTATAACTTATTAAAGTGATTTAGAATGTTAAATATAGATTACTTAAGTGATACTCTTAATGTGCTGTAATATGCTGTGACTTTACAGGGAGTATTTATTAGTTTCTGAGATTAATTTTTTTTTTATCATCTAATATACTTTGTATAAGCATCATCAAGCACATTCCTGTCAGTTTCACTTGAGGTTTTTATAAAAGGCCTTCTGTTGTATAAATGTTGCACTGAAGTATTGTTGCACGGTGCACTGGAGTCCCAAAGTAAAGGGAGTAGGGAGAGGCAGGCCTATTTTTTTTCCCCACAAGGGTACCATATTTCTTTCCATCACCTATAAAATTTTACTTTATATGAGTATGGAGGCTGCAAAGTATCGTTTTGAAAGTCACACTTGAGTTTTTCTTCTCTCAGCAGACTTACTAAGACATCCTATTCACCAAACATAACTCAGTGTTCTTGCTCAAGAATCACAATTATTAATCTTTCATTGTACAGAATAATGTAGCTTCTATAGAATTAAAATGTCAAACTCTATTAGAAATTTGATTACATTCATATATTAGTACATTACCTTTTTATTTCTGGGATAATATCTATTGTAAATAAGTGTTAAATTTAGAGTTAACAACTATGGTCTTTTTTTTTATAATTGCTGTGGTCAAAGAAGACGTTTTCTTTATCAGATAGTTCTTCCAATTTTTCCTTCCAGAATTTCTGATATCTGCATTTAATTCTTCTTTATAGTTGGAAGTTCATGAGGCTAAACCTGTACCAGAAAATCACCCACAGTGGGATACAGCAATAGAGGGGGATGAAGACCAGGAGGACAGCGAGGGCTTTGAAGATAGTTTTGAGGAAGAGGAAGAAGAGGAGGAAGATGATGACTAAGCAGTTCTATGAATGGACCACAGTATTTGCAATTTTTTGCTGTTTTGGAAGTGCATAATAAACCAGAAACCGTGCAGGACTGACGTTGAAGAAGGAGTTAGTTCTTTACTAGAAATGGGTGCATAATATAACTAGGCAGTGGTGATGCCTTGGTACAGTTTCAAGTTATGGGGTGGTGCATTTATTTCATCAGCAAATGATAATAAACCCTTTGTTATAACTGTCCAGAAGTGTGGGCTGTGTATTATCTGATCAGTTTATGGTCCCAGTTAAAGTAAAGGTACATGAAAACCAATCTATAAGTGAGCAATTTTTGTTTAGCTTTAGTTTTCAGCAAACGTTAAAGTATGATAAACACCATACAAATGTTTTAAGTAACAGCTGCTCAAGTTTTACTCTTTTGATAAGTTCTGTCATTCATTTATTGACATTTTGCAGTGATACAAGACTATTTATAACAGCTCCATTCACAGCTTTAAAGTTTTTATTTTTACCTGTCTTGGTCATATGTTGGCATTCTGTCACATTCCACATACTGTAGAGGGCTACATTGGGGATTTTCCTTTTTTTAATTGCCCAGAGTTATCAGACAGATTATAAAAATGGCTTTTAATGGCTTAAAACATTTTTAAGCCTCTATTTTAGCAGATCAGTGCAGGATCTAATTCTTTTTATAAGCTATAGGTCTAAAAATGATTGCGGGACCATATATTCTCTGATGTTGGTGACTCATGTAATATTAAACCTTTTTTAAAAGGTTCACTATAAAAGCTGAAATACATTCTTAGCTTTTAATCTACCTGACTCAAAAGCCTTTTAAGGAAAAAAATAACATAACATGCAAAGGAGGCATTTTTTTGTATTCATTTTGGACTCCTGTCAATAAAATAGAAGTTTGACTCATTTTACGTTTGTAATGGTGTGTGTCTTTTTACTTCCAGAGAAAGGATATAATAAGATAATTCACTCTTTTATTTTCAACTAAAATTTTAATAATGTACATTACTACAGAGGTGAGCACTATTTCTGTATGGTGTAGAGAAAGCCATGTGTGGGAGGGATTTTCCCGTCACACATTGGAACCCAGAAGAGTAGTGCTTTATTATAAAGAGTAGAAATGTATACATATGAATCATTGAGGTAAGATTGAATATTTTTATTACCAGATACTGAGAAAGCATATGTCTGTAATATAGGACTGATTGTAATAATCCTCTCCTATCAAAATCTCCGTAGGCCAAAGTACTGTTGGAATATTCCAATATGTGACCTTATTGATTTAAAAGGTTGCCACATTCCGTGCAGAATTATCACTGGTCTTTTGTTACTGCAGTAGTTGGAAATAAAATTTGAAAATTACCAAAAACATGAATGGTTTCTGGTTCTAAATTTAGGATATAATTTCTACAGTATACTCAAAGCAGTTTCTTCATTGGAAATTCCATCGCCTGCTTCTTTGTTTGTTTTTAAAGGTGTTAGTGAGACCCTTCCTTGGCAGGCAATAGAGCCAGAGTATTTGTTTCATTTTGCAAGTAGAGGTGGGTTCAGTTTTTGAGTCAGGTTTTTCTGTGACAGGTGAGACAGCTGCTAGCCACCCAAGTGCAGGGGACAGGAGGAAGGCCAGCCTGTAGCAACAAGCAAAAGGGGGTTCGAGGAAATGTGTGAGCAAACCAAACAATGTGTTAATGTGCACATGTCCTGGTTTTCTTGAAAGATAATATTCAAGAAAAGTATTTCTGTTCTAGTGGCTATTTTGTCCGAGGTTTTATTCTTTCAAACAACTATCTTTCTGTGTTTAAAACTCCAGAGAGGATGATTTCACAGCCCAGTAACTCACCACAGTGCTTAGAACAAACCAGTATCACCTTGACCTTCGAAAATCCCACGAGTCTGTTCTTCTTTGCCCTTTGTGTGATACATAGGTACTTCCCAACCACATAAGTACATTACCCTCTAATTAGTACTTTAGGTTAAAAAAAACAACAAAAACCTCTTTCTATACTGCAGTAGTGAAAGAACTGAGCCTTCAGTTTATGGTTGCTGTCTCTCCAGCCAGCCTCTGAACTCCATATCCCTTCTTTTGATCAAGATTTGATAACTAACCCCGGCTTGCACTTAATGGAAACTCAGTGTAGTTTTAGTTTTGTTTTCATCAAGAAACTGACATTTTTGTCAACAGAATAAATGAACATATCAATGAAAACATTCAGTGTGTGTACACAAAATAAATCTGATTATTTACGAAATTAAGTTACTTAAATTGTGTGATATTTTAATGTCTTTAAATTGGTGAAGTACCTATTAAAAGATAACTCTTACATGAGGAGACAACAATTAAAAGTCTAGCAGTTGTTTGTCATGTGTGTATCTCAATCTCAAAAGTCAGATGTTCATGTCCTATCTAAAAATTTTTATGTCTTATGAATATTTTTTAAAATTAAACACTTGGAACAGGGTTCTCTGCAGAAGACAATACTCTTCTAGTTTTCCCAGCTTGCACTGAGGGGTGGAGAAGGATGAGACTGTCCACGGCACTCCACTGCATGGCAGGAAGCTCAGACCTTGGGTGCAAGCAACAGAGCAGGGGTAGAGGGATGCCGGAGGACTGGTGGGGAAAGGGGGCAGGAGGATGTTGAGGAATGTAATGAAGCTCTCTGAGTGCATCATTGACCATGACGTTTATCTAGTTACTTCAACAAATCAAAACCAGATGCTGGAGTGTTCTTCAGCAAGTTATTTCAAATGTGATTCAGCACTCTACCTATTTTTTGAGCAGTTGTTCATCAGTCATACATTCACTGAGTTTCTATGTGCCTGGGTCTATGATTGGATACTGGGGCTATAAAAATAAAAATTCATGTTCTTAAGGACTCACTGGTATTGGGACAGGCAGATGTGTGGCAATCCATTCTAATCCATTTGCATTAGCTAAGGCCATTGTTTGGAACACTTTTTTTTTTTTTTTTTTAAGTCTTTTCCACTCTAGGCGAGGAATTTTATTTTTAGATGCTAGCTGTTGGCTCTTTATTTTTTAGTAAGTTTATTTCTTAAAGCATTTTTCTCCAAATAGTCTTACTCAACTCCATGAAATCCCCTATTTAGTTTGCCTTAAAATGAAAAATGAAACTGCTATCAGTGAACCATAAAGTAGCATTTCACTAGCTGTGTTGTGATTAGTCCAAATACATCTTAAGTTAGCTTCAAACATTTCACACATTTAAACTAGATACTAGGGCTATTTTGCAAAACTTTAAAAAGCTGTGATCTTGTACATTTTTCTGTAACCTGAGCTAAAAATCCAAATACAGCGATCATTGGCATGCTTAAGGACTGCGGTTTCAGGTGGGAGTGTGTTATACCCTGGGGTATGCAGATAATCAGTCTGTGGGGAAAATGTTAAAATGGTTATTTGTATTTACTCTCATCCTTTTAAATTTCTATTTTTGTGTGTTTTATAATGTACATAATATACAATTGTACACTTCTATAATTCGTAAATAAATACATTTATTGGTGCATTATAATTTTTTTCTGATTTCAGTGCATGATCAAAACATTTGGATACATTGCTTTTAGATATAGATAGGGTGGCATTTAAACTAAAATGAAGATTTTCACCTTTGGCACTCACTATTTGAATTCACAATGTGATGTTACTTTGCTGGGAGCTGGCATTCAGTCTGTCTAGCCCAACTGTAGTCCCCAGGAGCAAAGTGATACCTTCTAAGTTGGAACTGAGTAGGTTTCATGATGCAGTTAAGAAATGAGGGAAGAGGGGTGCTTGGGTGGCTCAGTTGGTTAAGCGACTGCCTTCGGCTCATGTCATGATCCTGGAGACCCAGGATCAAGTCCCACATCGGGCTCCCTGCTCTGCAGGAAGCCTGCTTCTCCCTCTCTCACTCCCCTTGCTTGTGTTCTCTCTCTGGCTGTGTTTCTCTCTGTCAAATAAAATCTTAAAAAAAAAAAAAATGAGGGAAGAGTTCTAAGCAGATATCGTCGTCCATGGAGTGGAAGTAGGGCAGGTAGTGGCGAAGTGCTAGGGACTAGCTGCTGGGACATCCAGCAAGGGCTACAGCTGTTAGAGGAGGGTCCCTGTAATCTGGCTGCTATAAATTAAAGGTGAGTATGGGAAGGATTGTCCACTCTTTTCAGCACTAGGTGGTTCAGCATTAACCTGTCAGGCTGCATATGCAAAGGGAGCTATGTTCCTTTATCTTTCTGAACACCTGGGGTTTACACTTTAAAATCTGGAAAATGGTAGCAATAGAGAGCAGAGATGTGAGCAGTTTATGTATCTGTAAAGAGCGACTTCAAACTATTTCCCTGTAGTTTCCAGCCTGGTTCCGTTAGAGGGCGGTAGGGCTATAATTTTCATTAGCAAAGAATAGTTTAGCTTGTGGGACTAAACCAAAATTAAAGACTGTGCTTTGTAATTTATTTCTCTTTCCACCTTCTAGGATTACCTTCTTCCCCTTTACTCCTTTTTAGCTCTAATCTTTGTCTTTCTTACATGTATCCTTCAACACATTATATTTACTTTTTGGTTTTCTAGCTGGAAATACTAGGACCCTTTGCAACAAACTCCAGAAGACAATCTGTATTTATTCATTGTGCTGGAATTGTATTGGATCATTTGTGTGAGAGAGGTAGGAAATTAGGTAGGACTCTTGGTATATCAAGAACTATGAGGGGTCTGAGATGCTGTGTGCAGCCTAACAAGTTAACCCGCCAGTGTCATGGATGTTAGCAAAAGACAGAAGAGTCCCAGGTCAGGGGCACCGCAGGTTACGTGAGCTTCGTGTTCTCCATATGCTCCTCTTATCTCCCCCGTTCCATGGGGGCAATATGGAGCAGCCCGCCCAGGCAGATGCTGCACATATAATATGCTTGAGTCACAGCTGAGGAATTTCAAGCTCACGAAGTCTAGTCTTGGATGCAAAGCTGTCCAAGAGGGAGATATTCTTTCTTCCAAGCTAGTAAAGGTCTGGAGCAAAAGCTCTGTGCCTCTGCTCACAAGGTGTGCAGAAACATGAGACCCCTGTGGAAAACTGTCTCTCAAAAGTTGGAATTCAAAATACATAGTACCTCTGCTTACAGGGAGTCTTTGGACCTTTGGTAAAAATTGAGGAACCTCTGAAATATTCTGGACAGTCGTGCTGACACCTGTGATCATCCTCTGAGGGAAGATTAATTTTTGGTTTTTGTGGAAAGTTGCCCAGAGATTATGCAGATGAACGGTGAGAGTAATCAAACTTGGTGATAAGCATTTTGATCAGGAATTAGGCATGTGACTAAAATTCAATGAGAGACTTTAAAAATCTTGGTCCCTACACTGCATTTAAGACATCCAGTATTACCAGGATAACTAGCATCCCTCATGTATATGCATTAGTCTGCATCTCTATCTTTGTAAAATTAGTCTACTTCCTTTATAATCACATCAAAGTCCCTCTAGCTTTTTAAAAAAATTCCAGTGTAATTAACATACAGTGTTCTGTTCATTTCTCTCCAGCTTTTAAATTTCTTGATTGTTTGCCACATTCTTAGGCTTTCAGTCACTGGCTGTGCCCTACGTCACTTTCCAAGTTTTCTCCGAAAGCCTACAGTTCCTCTTCTTGATATGACAACATACACAGAAGGGGGAGCACCAGGAGGGGTGCCCCAGTTGAAGGCAGGCAAGGCACCCCTTCAAAGTGTCTTGGAGTTGCAGCTCGCCCCATAAGCCACTCCTGGTTCCGAACTCCGCAGTTACTCTTCTTCCCACCATCCCAAGGATCTCTGGATCCACTACTCACCCCTTACCCACAAAACACTTGATCTGGGCCTATTAGCATGGAAGTTATAAGGATAAATGTGATTTTCAGCAAAGTGCTTTTGAGAATTAGAGATCAAGCTATAGTGTTACAATTGACAGCATTATTTCTTTATACACCGAAAGCCCCCAGATCTTTCAAGTCTGCTGACTTAATGACAGGGCATCTCAGGAAATGTTGGGAGTGACACTTGAGGAGCAGCACATTTCAGACGGGAGTGCGGGTTCGGTAATACTAAAATGAAGTTTTGAGTAGAATTTTGAATGTGTTAAAAAAATTTTAGAGGAAAAAAATCTTTAAAAAAGCCTTCCTCCATCTCACTAGGATTTGTCAGGTTTGCGCTGAATTTGGTACCAGGGTCCTTATAATCTGATGGACCCAAGTGCCTGCCTCCTGGGCCCTCCATGGAAGCGAGAGCTGGAATGTAGGGCTGGAAGCGAAATCCCTGGGCTGTAGTGTTGGAGCTCCATCCGTGCGCGTGGGAAGTCAGGGACGGTCTGCGTGGAGGTGTTGGGACCTGGTGAGATGCCTTCTGGGCAGCTGGAGGAAATGGCACTCTCCGTTTGAGCCACAAAGGGTCTGGCGTGGATATGAGGGAGAGAAAGAGAAAGGAAGACCCAGAGAAGAGAAGTGACCTGTCACATCACGGGCAGAACTGGAGTGGGGACACAGGCACCCTTCTGGGCAGGGTGCTGCACCCCGGCCACAGCCCTGTGCGTCTCCAGGTGCCACGGTGCTTCCCAGGGCAGAGCTGGCAGCGGGAGCCCCATCGCAGAGCCCCTGGCAGGTGCCAGCTCCAGGGGCCTGGGGCTCGAGGGAGGGGCTCTTGCTTCCTGGCCCAGGTGCTTGGAACACAGAGAGAATAGAAACAGTGGGGAAAGATCCCTGCCCTACACTCTACAAGGGGGAAAAAAATGAACAAGAAACATGATCGATACGTGGTGTAAATAGTTCATTTGAGCATGGTAAGTGGAGTGGAAAAAAGGAGTAGAGAAAGGTAAAGAAAGTGGCAAGAGGGCAGGTTTCAGTTTTCAGGGTCCAGACGGAGTCTCCTCTCAAAGCTGACATGTGGGCCAAGGCTTGAAGGGCTGAAGAAGTTAGTGGTGCAAGTACCTGGGGGCAGAGTATTCTGGACACAGCTGTCAGGCAGGAGCGGCCTGCCCCGTGGGCAGAGCACCTGAGAGGCCAGTGGCTGCATCACAGTGAATCAGAGGAGAGAGAATGAAGTCACAGCAGACTGGGCCTTGCGGGTCCTTGTAAGAACATCAGCTTTTACTCTGAGGGAGGTGGGAGCCATTGCAGGTTTTGAGCAGGGACACAATGGGATCCGCTCGTGTCTTTAAAGGATCCCTCCCACTGTTGTATTTAAAACAAGGACAAAAACAAAACTAGACTAAGGAGAGAGGAGCTGAAGCAGGAAGACTCAGTGAGAAGGTTATTGCTGAGATCTTCCTGGAATTTTTACCTACGCGACAAGGCAACAGGTGCTGAGCATTTGTCCATATGGAGGCTCTGAGAAGATGGCAGCTGGGGAAGTGGGATGCAGTGTTGGCTTTAGGCTCTGCAGATTTGAAGGTAAAGCTGGTGGGCTTTCCTAATGAATTGGATATACTGTTAAGAGAGAAAGAGAAGACTAAGGATGCTGCTTACATTGTGCCTGAGCAAGTGGAAGATGGAGTTTGCCATCAGCTGAGAAGGTAAAGGCAAGATGTGGAACAGACGGGTGGGGGAGGGGATGATTAGAAGTCAGTTTGAGTTTCTTCAAATGCAAAAGTTAGGGAGGCAGCTGGATGGATGAGTCTGGAGTTTGCCCACAAAGTCTAGTTAGGAATACAAATTTGGGGTTAAGTGGCATTACCACGTTGAATGAGATCCCCAAAGACATAAGGGCAGAGGTCTAGGCCCCGAGGAGAATTGGCATTACCAGACTGGGGGGCAGGGGAGGCAAGGGCAGGGGAGACAGAGGAGATGCTCACAGTGTGGCCGCAGGAAAGCCAAGAGTGTGGTGACCTGGAAGACGCTGTGTCAGGGGAAGGGGTACCTCTGGTGTCACTTGCTGCTGAGAAGGCAAGTGAGATGAACATTGGTGTTCGCCAGGAAGAAGTGTTGCTGATCTCCCCAAGAGCAGTTGCAGGGGAATAGCTGGAGACAAAACCCTGTTCCAAATGGGCCTGAATGAGAATGGGAATTAGGGCAATGTGGTATTGGGACAAAAGCAAAGAGGTCAATGACACAGAATGGAAATCCCGAAACAGGCCCGCACATGTGGACAGACTCATGCACCTGGTGTATGTGACAAGTCGGCCTTGCAGAACAGTGAAGGAAGGGAAGGCATTTTCAAAATATGGCACTGGGACCCTGGGGTACCCATTGCGGGGGGGGTGTGTGCATGGCCCGTGTCTCATCCTTCATGCAACAATTAATTCCAGGCAGCTTGGAAGCCTAAATTTGAAAGGCAAAACAATAAAAGCTTTTAGAATATAGGAGATATTTATGACCTTAGGGTAGGCTACAAAGAGCATGTCTAAAAAGGAAAAAAAATTAAGAAATTGAATTACATCCAAATGAAGGACTTTTGTTCTTCAAAGACACAATAAAAAGATGAAAAATGGAAGCCCTAGCGTGGGAGAGGATATTCGCCACACACACAATTGGCAAAGCACTTGAATCCATAATAAACAAAAGACTCCTACAAATTGGTAAGACAAAAAAAAAAAAGAAGACAGCTCAATGGGAAAATTGGCACTAGGCTTAAAAAGACACTTTGTGTCACAGATTGGGTCCTTCAGAAGCAGACAACGAGAACTGAGTTTGTGGTGTCAGATGTTTATTAAGAACCAAGATGTTTATTGTGAACAAAAGAGGGAGGAAGCAAGATAGGGCAGAGAAAGGAGCTGAACTTTGACATAGGCCCAGCAAAGCCTGGGCCAACCTAGGAGGGCTGCTCAGGAGTGGTTATTGCTCATTAGTATGTCCTGTGCCAGACTGAAAAGGCTGTGTCTTTATAGTCCTACCTTGCTCAGTGATCTTGGGCTCCTCAGGAAGAAGATGACCTTGCCAAGGTGGTTCTCTGTTTCAAGGTCAACCCTGAAGGAGCCGAGGGCTGGAGGCTGTCTGCTAACTATACTCCCTGCCGCCAGGCAACATGACCTTCCTTGAAGGAGGATCTGAGCACCATGTCTCTAATTCACAAAACACTATATCCGAAGGGCAAAACAAATACATGAAAAGCTGTTCAAGTTCTTTACCCATCAGGGAAATGCAGATTAAAACCACAATGAGATATCACTACATGTTCACCAGAAGGCAGAAATTGAAGAATTGGCAACACCAAATGGTGTATATGTAACACCTTAAAATCTTATCTGCTCCTGGTGAAAATATAAATCTGTAGGTTGCTTTGTGAGGCATTCTGCCCTTTGTAACTAAAGTTGAAGTTATGCATAGGCAGGGCCATAGTAATTATACCTTCAGGTATTTACGGGACAGAAATGCATGCTCGTGTGTAACAAGAGACATGTATTAAGGATACTCATAGAATTTCTGTTCATACCAGTTCCAAATTAGAAAGAACCCATACGTGGACTGATAATAGAACAAATAAATAATTTTTTTATGTTTATACAAAGGTTGTGATGGGCACCCTCTGAGATGGTCTCCAGTGATCCCCTGCCTCCTGGCGCTCACGTTCTGGGCTGGTCCCCTCCCACACTGGACCAGCTTGGTCTGTGTGATCCTCAGCATACAGCAACAGTGATGGTGTGTCATTTCTGAGATTTGATTAAAAAAAAACATTGCAGCGTCCCTCGTGAGAACTCTCACTTCACTATTTTCTTTTAGAATATTTGCTTTGGGGTCTCTGTGCTATGAGTACTCCAATGGAGAGGCCCACATGGTGGGGACATAATCTCTTGTCAAGAGCCATGTGAGTGAACTTGGAAGTGAGTTAAGGCTTCAGAGATGATAGCCTCAGGCAGCAGGTTGACTGCCACAACTTGAGAAACTCTGGGCCAGTGCAGCTAAAACACAAATGATTCCTGACTCTCAGAACATAGATGGTATAATAAATGTTGGTTTCTAGCTGCTAAGTTGGGGGATAATTTGTATTTAGCAATAGATAACTAATGCAATGAGATTATATAAAGTAATGAAAACAAATGAAATGCAGTTACATATGTCAACATGGGTGAATGTTACCAACACAGTATTGTGTGAAAGAAAACATTCACCGAAGACATTTTTAATTATCCCATTTTTTAAAGTTCAAGAAACAGGTAAAACCAAAGTATGATATTTAGGGATGCATGCCTAGATGGTAAAACAATCAAGTAAATCAGGAAAGTGATTTTCATAAAAGGATGATGGTTGCCTTTGGGGGCAGAATGGGATCAGAAGTGAGAGGGGGGCACGAGGAAGGCTTCCGTGCTCTTGCTAATGTGCTGTTTCTTGACCTGGGTGGTGATAGCAAGGGAATTTGTTTTGGATAATCATCAAGGTTTATGCTTCTGTTTTTACCCCCCACTCCACCTTTTTGTCTGTGTGTCAGTTTCATAATGAAAAGGCGAACAAAGAGGATGGGATGAGAGAAATTAGGGACAGAGAGCACAGACAACCCGTTAGAGGAATGTTATTGCAAAGATGACCAAAGAAATGGGATAATAGCCAGAAGAGAACTTCTATGACTTCCAAAACAAAATTTTTAAAAAGATGTAACAACAGTACGTTTTATGCAGAAGAATCATCTACTGGAGAAAAGAAACTGGTAAGACAGAAAGAGGGTATTGCTGAAACCAAGATGTGAAGTAGGTGAGTTCCGGGTCTGCCCTGAACTGGGGACACTGCCATAGTCGGAGTTCTCTGCAGATACAACCCAGACTGTATCCACACCTATACACTCTATTAGTAAGCCTACATACATATCTGTTAATAAACCTATATCTGTATCTATCTACCTATCTTTAGATTTTTTTTAAGGAATTTACCTATAGTGTATTTTAAGACTCACATGATCGTGAAGGTTGGAGAGTCCCAAATCTCCAGGGTGGCTGGCAGGTTTGGCAAGTCTTACATTTGAAAAAGGTGGGCTTTCCCCTATCACACAGACTGATCCTACCGAATCCCTGCGGAGGAGCCGCGCAAGGGTGCCCTCAGGGAATGAGGATCTTCCCCGGGGGACATGCAAGCCAGAGCTTAGTTCCGCCAGCAGGCGTGGGGCACCAAGGGAGCTGGCTACTTTGAGGGAGTCTCCGCTGTTCCTAATCCGTGAAGACACTGACAGCGGTGCCTTCGGTGGAAATGGTCCCTTTCTTCTTCCCTGCCCTCGGGAGGGGGAGGCGCGAGCAGCTCCAAGACTCTGCGCACCTCCCCGCCCTCCCCGCCCCATCCGCCGCTCTGCACCCTACTGCCCAGTGCAGGTAGGCGCTCAGTACCCGGGCGGGACTGCGGCGGGAGCGGGCGAGCCAGCTGTGGCCGCCAGGGGGCGCGAGGTGGCCGAGGAGCGCTGGGCGCCGCGCCGCGCCGGCGATATCCGGTGCCCCTTCCTGGAGCCTGCCGGCCGCAGCGGGATGACTGGAGCTCTGCTGCAGAGCCCCCCTCCCCAGCTCCACCGGGCCCCCTCAGCCGCGGACCAGACCCCAGGCCCTCCGGAACCCAGGGCGGCCTCGGGCCTCCGCTACTTCACCGACCCCGTCCCCCGTGCCCGCTGCCAGCCCTGAGCGGCTCTCCTCCGACCCCTGGACGCCAAAGGGAGTCCGGGCCGCGGGCACAGTCGGCCTCTCAGATCCGTCTGCCTCGTGCCAGGCCCTACCCCTGTCCGCAGGTCACCCTGGGGGAGGGGGACAGCTACCTATGTCCACGCCTCAGAGGTGGCCCAGTGAGCTCTCAGGGCCTGTCGCTAGAGCAGGAGGGATTTAGCTTCCCTCTTCGAACAGAACCCCCCCTCTTCCTTAGGGCCCACTGCACACCCGGCTCAGCTGTCTCCCACTTGCTGGGGCCGGGAGCCCGGCTCTGCACACGCGAGAACGACCCCAGGTCCATTTGAATTTCAGATAAACAGCAATTTTTTTAGTGTAAGCATGCCCTAGGCAATATTGGCACATGCATATTTGGAACAATACTTACCATATATATCTATACAGAGATATGTTATCAAGTTTAAAAAAATCCGACTTCGCTCTTTATTTCAGTTAAACACAAGTACATGATCCCCCCCCCCCCAACTCCCCGCAAGCCATCAGCTTTCTTAACAGGTTTTAAAAAGAAGCAATGTATCCTTTTAATCATGGGATTCATTCAGCTAAAGCTGCTGCCCTTTGTGTCTGTGAAAACTTCCCTTCAAGGAGCTTAATGTTTTCAATTTATTTTTATGGGCAAATCTGTATTTTGCTATTTTGGCATGGGTTTACTTTCTGACTGGAGTCCACTCTGAATAGGAACTGTTGGGTGGGCAGATTATGGAAATCATGATAACATCTGTACAGCACCCTGAACCAAGGGCCTGTGGGAGCCCCTGGGGTCCTTACTTCTGGGTAACCATTTCACACCCACTCTCCTATGGAATGGGACACACACACACACCATACACACACATAGTCTGTGTGTCTATTACACTCAGATTTTGGGTCAAGAGACTCATTGCCCTGTAAGGGACCATAGCCCTTACAATATTCCTCGTAACAATGTGTGACCATTGTTGAGCTCATTTCCCTTACTCCACTGTGGAATGCCATCCCACATCAAACTGGCTCAGATGTAGATATGCTCCCCTTGGGTCCTGACCCGCTTGTCTGGGAGGACAGAAAGCCAAGGACATCAGTTTCCTGGGACCGCTGTGACAAAGTATCACAAAACTGGATGGCTTGATCAACAGAAGTGTAGTGTCTCCTAGTTCTGGAGGCTAGATTTCCAGAATCCAGGTGTCAGTAGGTTATCTCCTTCTGATGGCTATGAGGGAGATCCAGGATCTCTCCTTGGTATATAGAAGTGTCTCTTCACATTTTGTTTTCCTCTAAGTCTGGCTGTCTTTCTGTCCAAATTTTTCATTTTAATAAGGATACCAGTCATATTAGATTAAAGTCCACCCTCATGACCTCTGTGAAGACCTTATCTTAAATAAGCTCATGTTCTGAGGTACTGAGGGTTAGGATTTCAACCTATCTTTTTTGGTGGAGGGACACAATTCAACCCATACAGCAAGGAAATCCTGATGTGAGGAAAGGTGCAATTCATTGGTATCTGACAGATGACTCTTTGAGGGATCCCATCAACACCTCGATAGGCAAGGGTTTGGCTGTCAGGCTGGAGTTCTGGTCAGGAAGCTTCTAGAACCAGGAAGTGCTGCCTTCATGGGAGAGCCCACTGTTCCTGTTGGACACCTAAGCTTGCACTGAGAGGCCCGCTGAGCTCCCGGAGGGGAGGTGTTTCCTCTCTACAGCAGCCAGAGGTCTGCTTGCCGTCTCTCACTGCAGGTGGGAACAGGACTGTGAGTAGAGCATTTTCCACAGATTTGTCCAATCCATGTGGCACCCGAATTCAGCGGGGAGCTGGGAATTGGTCCAGGAAAGAAAAACAAGGGCAAACATTTGGAGGATTTGAGGTAAAAATTTAATAACATGTGTGGTAAATGTTCATAGTAATTTGGGTCTCATAAAACCCTGCCCTCCCACACTGTATCCCCTTACTCAGACAATAAAACTCTAATGTTCTGTCACACACAATTGAAATGTGAGGACTCAGAATAATACCTTCCCTATTTCTTTCTAAGGGAGCACAGTCACTGAAGAGTTTCTTTTTTTAATTTTTATTTATTTTTTAAAATATTTTATTTATTTATTTGACAGAGAGAAACACAACCAGAGAGGGAACACAAGCAGGGGGAGTGAGAGAGGGAGAAGCAGGCTTCCTGCCAAGCAGGGAGCCCGGTGCGGGGCTCGATCCCAGGTCTCCAGGATCATAACCTGAGCCGAAGGCAGCCGCTTAACCAACTGAGCCACCCAGGTGCCCCACTGAAGAGTTTCAAGTCAGATTTTGGTCACCTTATTATACTCATAAGATTTTTTTTTTTTTTTTTAAGACAGAGAGCAAGCATGTGCGTGCAAGCAGGGGCCTGGAGGAAGAGCAGAAGGAGAGGGAGAGAGAAAACCTTAAGCAGGCTCCACATCCAGTGTGCAGCCTGGTGTGGGATTTGATCTCACAAGCCTGA
Organism: Spilogale gracilis; assembly: GCA_004023965.1. Classification (NCBI taxonomy): domain Eukaryota; kingdom Metazoa; phylum Chordata; class Mammalia; order Carnivora; family Mephitidae; genus Spilogale; species Spilogale gracilis. The sequence goes on from PITA01002885.1 coordinate 105,855, forward strand.
AATCATGACCTAAGCCTAAAGCAACAGTTAGACGCTTAACCAACTGAGCCACCCAGGTGCCCCTCTCATAAGATTTTATTTACTTTTTAAAGATTTTATTTATCTACTTGTGAGAGAGAGAGAGAGAGAGAGAGAGAGAGAGAACACAAGCAAGCAGGGCGGTAGACAGAAGGAGAGGGAGAAGCAGACTCCCCGTTGAGCAGAAAGCCCAATGCAGGACTCGATCCCAGGACCCTGAGATCATGACCTGAGACAAAGGCAGATGCTTAATGCACTGAGCCACCCAGGTGCCCCTCTCATAAGATTTTCATATTCTATTTAGTAATAAGAAGTCATGCAAGCGAGAAAATTCCAGTCCCTCCACTGATTCATGGAGAAGAAAGACTCAATCACTCTGTCATTTCCAGAGAACCATCACCTTTCCAACAGCTGCTAAGTCTAGTGTGAAAAGAGGTTAATACCCCATGTGATCTTGCAGCATTTCTGGCCCCATGGGAGAGAAGATTCAGGCTCTGACAACACTAACCTGGTAGGGTCATCGTGTTCTGCTGTGTTAGGACAGATTTTTGACCCCCCTCCCAAGCCTAATTTCACGTGGTCCTTTTTGCCAAAGTGAGATGCTTTGAATCACTATGTTGGGAATATGATTTCTTAGTCTCTCCAAAATATATAGTGTGTTGGAGGTGCGAAATTTGGCATGTGAACATATGAGATGCAGAACTGACTGCAGGGAGGGAGTTCCCCCAAGCTGTGACTGCCCATGCAATTTGGGGCTTCCGAGGTAGTTGTTTGGAAAATGAATTAGAGACTTTAAAAACTTTAAAAATAAAGTTATTTAACCAAGTGAGGAAGACTTGATCCAGCTGAGAGCCACGGGAGCAGCTGGGGGATTAACAGCCTTCCGCACACCTCTAAAGACATCTGAGGCTTGTGGCTGCTAGTCGGTATCTGCAAATCATTTTAATCAGCAGCTTCTTGGTACATTGTGAGCATAATAACAATTTTTTCTCAATGCATTTAAGGGAAAAAGAGTTTGCCAGGAGAAGCCTGTTTAATTTGCTCACCTGTGTCCATGGGCACCAACACCCTTTCTTCTGCCTTCCTTCCTTGGCAGCCTCTGGCTACAACCTATACCTCTCACGCACTTGTGAGCCAACCCCACGCCACAAGGCCCGCTCGCTCTCCCGTAGCCAAGTGGTGTTTTCTTTCTGCTCTTCATTTCCTCTTCTCCTCCTTACACACACTCACATCTGTTATGCATCATTTAATTATTCTGTGTCATGGTTTACATTTTATTTTTCAATTTTCCTCTGCCATCATGCATCCAGTTTTCCTTTAGCAAACACATACTCATTTCATTCTGATTCTGTGTCCTGAGAGTTATCCCTACTTGTTTGCTATTGTTGTTTGTTTCTTTTCTGTCTCTTTTGATTTTTTTTTTCTGTTGCTTTGTTGTTGTTTTTTTTCTCTCAGGGCCCAGGAAACCGGGGTACAGGTGCCAAAGCTGGTCAAGAGGACATTGCCAGGGGTGTCTGGGTGGCTCAGTGGTTTAGTGTCATGACCCCGGAGTCCCAGGACCGAGCTCCGCCTTGGGCTCTCTGCTCTGCAGGAAGCCTGTTTCTCCCTCTCTCACTCCCCCTGCTTGTGTTCCCTCTCTGGCTGTGTTTCTCTCTGTCAAATAAATAAATAAAATCTTAAAAAAAAAAAAAAAAGAAGACATTGCCAGCAGTTCGGGGTTATATGTGCCCATGTCTGTATTGGTGGTCTCTCTACTGCTTGTGAAAGCGGGGTGTCATAAAGTCCCCTTCCCTCACCTCCAGGCTGGTTCAGGATTGGGTGGGTCCTCCCCACCTGGCATATGTTCAGTCTCCTTCTTCCCCAAGGCTGAGAGTGCCTATGAGTACACTGCTTTTCTACAATCCCCCTTTGCAATGGCCCCTGTGCTGGGGACAACAGCCCCGATGGCACTCGCAGGGTCTGAAGGCAAAGGAGGCAGGTCAATGAAGAAATCAGTGAGTGACAGATGTGTACTTATGTAGAGGGAGTTGTTTTCTTGGTTTACTGTGAATAAGGCACTTGTCTGTACTTTGGAATATCTGGTGGCCAAAGGGCTTGCTATTGAAAGTTTTAAAATTTCTGTAAAATAGGTTGCTATTAGTTTGGTGAAGTCAATCTTAGATTTCTTTTTTCTTTTGTTTTTAAGTTTTGGAATGATGATCTTCTAAAAGGGCACGAGAATGATGTTTCTGGCGGCTCTGTGAGTCTCCTGCCTTCCTCAGGGAATGTAATATGCCTTTTTTTTTCTTTTGCTGCCTTCAAGATTTCCTTTTAATATTTTATTTTCAGCAGTTTAAAAATGATATACCTGGGATGATTAAGATTTACTTATTTATTTGTCAGAGAGAGAGAGCACAAGCAGGGGGAGCGACAAGCAGAGGGAGACACAGACTTCCCTATAAGCAAGGAGCCTGATGTGGGACTCGATCCCAGGACACTGGGATCATGGCCTGAGCCAAAGGCAGATGCTTCACGGACTGGGCCACCCAGGCATCCCACAGGTGTGATGTTTTTCTTTGTCTGTTTTCTGCTTCCTGCTTCTGAGCTTTTTGTGGTTTTTGTGTCTATCATGAACACTGGGAAATTCTCAACCATTAGTTCTTCCAATATTTCTTCTGCCTCTCTCTCTTCTCCTGGTATTCAAATTGCATGTATATTAGACCATTTGATATTGTCTCACTTAAAATATAAGAACATAGATTCATTATGGCTAAAAGGATGAAAAATAAATACATGCAAACACTAAAGAAAGCTGGAGTAGTTGTATTATATTAATATTCAAAAAAGTAAACTTCAGAATAAGGAATATTTTCAAGGAGAAATAGTGACATTATATAATGATAGAGAGTTTAATCCTCCAAAGAGACCCGACAAGCCTAAATGTGTACATACCTAACAACAGTGCTTTAAAAAAACACAAAGCAAAAACTGCTAAAGCTGAAAGGAGAAAAAGACAAATCTAATTAGAGATGGAGACTTTAATGATTCATAGAAAAATGAGGCCAAATCAGTAGACATAGAAAATCTGATTCATAATATCAACCAACTTGACCTAAGTGACATTTATAGAACATTGTACTCAACAATAGCAGAATACACATTCTTTTCAATTGCACACAGGATAGTTACCAAGATAGACCACATCCTGGTCCATAAAAATGGAAATCTTTTCTTGGCTCCTGGAGGTGCTGCCTGTGGGTAAGAGTGGTAGGGCCTCTCAAAGAATGTGTAGTGTGCTCATTCTTGGGGGTGGAGGGCAGGAAGAAAGTTAAAAAAAAAAAAAAAAAGAAAGAAACTCTCTACAAAGCATGTTCTTAGAGCACAATGAAATTAAACTAGAAATCAACAATTGTAAGATATCTAGAAAATCTCCAAATAATCAGAAATTAAACAATACCCTTTTATATAATCCATGAACAAAAAAAGAAGCAGCCTCAAGACAAATTTAAAAATATTTTGGACAATATAAATATGAAAATTTATTATATCTAATTTGAGCATTGCAGCTAAAGAGCAAAGTGCATGGAACTAAAATGTTTATATTAGAAAAGAAGCAATGTCTCCAATCAATAATCCGAGCTTTAACTCTATTAGAAACTAGAAAAAGAAGAGCAGTTAAACCCAAAACAAGCAGAAGGAAGGAAATAATTAAGAACCTAAATTAATGAAACTGAAAAATAGGGAAAATCTTCCTCCCACCCTCCCCCTAGAAGAGTCCTATGTCCCTATGTACATTAGTGGGTGCAAACAGAGACGTATGGAGAAGGAAGGATATATTGAATTACTCAGATCAAACTGTGAGTGTTAGCTCCGTCCTACCTAGGACCTCTGTGAAAACTAGATATTATAAGTGTCTTTAAAAAATATTATAAGTGGGGTGCCTGGGGGGCTCAGTTGGTTAAGCATCTGCCTTTGGGCTTAGGTCAAGATCTCACAGGTCCTGGGATCTACCTGAGCCCTGCATTGGGCTCCCTGCTCAGCGGGAAGCCTGCTTCTCCCTCTCCCTCTGCCCCTCCCCTCATGCGTGCTCTCTCCCTCTGTTTCAGATAAATAAAATCTTTTAAAAATAGTATAAGCTATCTATGTCATTTTAAAAGCTAGCACCTATTGGGAATTGAAGACATCCCAGCTACTCTTGCAGGCACTTTAAATATTAGTTGATGTCATCCTTACAAGTAATCTATTTTTACTCCCATTTTACAAATGTGGAAACCGAAGCCCACAGAAGTTCAATAATCTGGCAAAGTTTACTCAGCTAATGAATAACAGAGTCAAGATCCGAATCCAAGCAGTCTGGCCTCAGAGCTCCGATGTGAAGGAGTGTTTCTGCTGGTATGTGGGAGTGTGAGGTCCATGATGCAGAAGGCTGTCTTTGTTCCCCCCAGGCCTGACAGACAGCAGCTCTGGATATGTGGTGGTTGGCTGATTTCCAGCTTGAGACGACTATAGAATAAAAAGGGAAACACCGGTGACTTTTTAGAAAGGTGACTTCAAAGTTACTAAGAGACAAGGTCTTTAAAGTTCTCACCTCAAAAAAAAAAAAAAAAAAAAAAAAGAGCAGCAGCAGAAGAAATAACTGACAGGATCAAGGTGTTCCCTAAAGCTCTGGTGGTAATCATTTTGCAACATGTAAATGTATCAGATCAACACGCCCTACACCTTAAGCGTGCCCTATGATAAAATTCACTTATATCTCAAAAAAACCGAAAAAGGCAATGACTACAATTTTACGTTTTAAACTATACATACTGATATTGATGAATATAGATGACCATTCAGTTTATGGTTTGATGCTATATAATGGGGGATGGAAGGGAGATGGCGTGTTTGTGGATTAAGTAGATATGTGGGGAGTGAAGTTTCTCTGAAAACATCACAGGAAGTCCAGAAGAGAGCAGATAAATCAGTCTCAAAAATCTTCATATCCCTTCTTTGGGGTAACTTCCATTATGCCCACTCTGAGGGGCCCAGACAGAGGTTAGGTAACTTGCCCAGAGTTCCTCTGCCAACATGCAGTGGGTGAGGGTTCCCCAGAGCGGATTCCCCTGCTCACCTTCTTTCCACTATGCATTGTGGTGGAGTTGTTGAATCTCACTGGGCTCTGCCCCACTCCCTGCTTTCAGGTCTTAAAACATCTTCACCTCCAACAGATTCTTCTGGCTGCTCTCATTTTAATCACAATTCTCTTCCTCCTCTTCCTCTTCCTCCTCACCATCACTCTGGCATTCTCTGTCCCTCTTTCCCGCTCCAATATTTCTCCTTAGCACTCATCTCCATTTAGCCTGTACCTACTTGACTTATCTATCTTGCTTATTGTCTGTCTCCCTCCAATAGAAAGTAAGCTCCCTGATGGTGACACTTTGGTCTGTTTCTTAAGTTGAGCCTAGAATAGTGCCTTGTTCTCAGAAGGCATTCATTACATATTTGTGGAGTGAATGAATGAGTAAAGATCCCCTTGTTGTTTCACCTATAAGTTAGGAAAAGGGCATTCAGAAGTCAAGACTCTGTGAGCATCTGATTTACGGGGTAGCTCAAGAAGTGCCATGTTGATGAGAAAATCCCTGCTTATGACAAGACATGTGTTTGGCACACAGTGGCCCATGTTATCTGTTTCAGATCAGGATCCACTGATAAATCTGACACAGCCTTTGCTTTCAAGGAACTCTCTCCCACTCATTCAGAGTTCAAGCCAGGGTATTAGATGTTCGCCAAGTGTGTCACAAATTAGTATTTCTCATTCATTCATGATCATTTAACAGACATTTATTGAGTGCCTAACCTATGGCAGGCACTATTCTAGGCACCTCGTCGTTCATTGGATGTCTCCAAGAAAATAAGCCCAATATTAGATTAGAGAACAATGGTTAAGTGTCTTCCTAAGCTGTAATAACAAGGCATTTTATTTTGAGTAAAAAAGCCATAAAATTAGGTTTACATTTTTAAAATTTTTATTTATAATTTTTATTTTAATTCATGATTAAATTTTATTAAAAGTTTTAAAAAATGACAATTCTTCTTGGGTGAAAAAAATATCTTGCTCATACTTTTTGTGAAGTCTTCCACTCTCAAGGGTAGAGAACCTATGATTGTTTTTTTATGTTAATGAGGATGGTCAAAATGTTTTATTTAAAGCTTTTTACAATCAAAATTATGTGTGCATATATGTAGGTATGTATTGAGAAAGACTAAAAATGGAAATATTTCTATAAGAAGTATATCAAAAATATAGATATTTCCTTTCCCCCATCCCTTTTCTTTAATGACAACCATGGTTTTAGCTGTTGGTTCTGATACTTGCCTCTGAATTTCTAAATAACCCGCATAGGTTGCCATTTTTTGATTATTTTTTGTTTTAGATATAGTCTATTGATTTCTTACTTTGGAAAGTGTGGGTTTAATTGAAAACCTCATCCCTCCTTTTCCTCCCTCTATCCTCCCAATGAAGTTATAGCATAATTTTTAGTGAAATCAGTACTTAGTAATAATATTATTTTGAAAATGTGTATATTATTTAGAATTGAGCTTTATAGTGTACTATGGTTATGTTTTCTCTTCCTCTGAGTTAATAAGTCTCACTTTCTTTTTTATTTGTTCACTTGGTTTTCCAAGTAACTTTCACAAATTTATGCCCAAATTATCCACCAGCACTGTAACACTTTCATTATGTTCAAACATTACCTTACCTCCTACCTTTATTTTTTCCTTTGGAGACATTCCCTAGGATGGACAGTTCACTAGGTTCATTGATTACTTTCATTCTGTAATTTCTCCTCACCATTATTCTGGAATGAAGCACTACCACCAACCACCCACTGATGGTTTGTCCATCTTCAAATACTCCTAAACCGAGCCTTAGAGGACACTGGGGAAGAATTAAGGGTGAGCGAGACCTGACATCATGTTCTCTTACCACCCCTGATATATGAGTTTCTTGACCACTCACTGTCTCAGACATGGTTGAGCCAGAATGCCTGCTCTGAGCCACTGAGCTTCATGTAAAACTTGTACATTTCTTATTAAATTTTCTTCTCATTTTCATTTTTGCTATTTCTAGTTCCTTTAGTGTTCATATATGGGCTGTACTCCTTTCTACAATCTGAGAAAATGGGGTCTCTCTCTCCGGAGAATCCCCAACTCTCTGGGTTTTGTTCTTAGTCCAAAGAGGTCATTCCTGTCTCTGTCACTGGAAGGTCATTAAAGGGCCCATTTTTAGGTGGTGCTGACTTGTCCTGTTGCTACCTGAGTCACCTCAGTGTCCCTGGAGCCCCAAGCTGTGTGATGCTTGCTCACAGGCCCCTTCAATTCCCCTCTGACCATTTTCCCAAGGCTTGCCCATACACCCAACATGACCCAGGAGTTCAGAACTGACCCTCCCATAATCCCCTTCAGGCAGTTCCTGACTCTTAACTCCCACCCCACACCACACCACATCACACCCGCACGTGTGCGTGCACACATGCACACACAGCCGAGGGGCAGATTGCAAAACCAGATTAAGGCAATCACAGTATTCTCTTAAATAACTCATCTGAAGAGTACCAGTTCCAGTCAAGTCTTCCTCTGCAGAAGATCCCTTTATTAAAGGACATGATATAGCTAAATACACACTCCACTTATGTGGCTCTAGCCCCTTTGTCAGCTGGCTCTTTCTACCCTGTAAATTTCCGATTTTCACAACCTGGAAAAGTCTGAAGTCCTCCTGGTATGGCTACCTACTCCCCCAGGCTTGATAATTTCTAAATTCCTTTTGTCTTGGCCCTGGCTTTTCATGAGCTATTTGGTTTCACCTACATGGACCCAGGATGCAAAACTCAGCCTCTTCAACAGTTTCTACAAGAAATTCAACCACATCAAGCACTTCACGATTCCTGTGGTCTTTCCTGAAGATCTGTGTCTGAGAGCACTATCGTAGTGAGGGTCACAGGCACAAAGCACAGCATCCTACCATCTCCTCCCCACCCCTGCCCTTCTCTTCTCTTCTTCTAGATCTCCACCTCCCATCTTTATTAGTCAGTAGCTTCTTGCTCATTTAGGTCTTTTAGCAACAATTTCTCTTCCTTTTTGCTAAGAGTACAGCAATTATTCAGGCATCTAGCCCTTTCTTAAATATCTCATTTGCCTGGGAGAAAGCAGAATCCTTCTCCTTCCAAAGGTGGATTTAAGCCAATCAGCATATCCCAGTGGCACTGGTTGGTTCCAGGATGAGGCGTGGTCCCCATGAGATAACGGTGATATATTGGCAGGAGATTCTAGGAAAGAAACTTCCTAGATCCTCTTTGGAAAAGTACCAGGAGAGGATCTCCCTTGTGTTGGATGTCAGTGGGAAAGGATGGCAGCCTGAAAAGCAACTGGCAGCCATATTGTGACCATGAGGGAAGCCAGGCATAGGAGGATTCTGACCACTTCTTTGGTGACATCACTGAGTTGTTGGATCAGCCTCACCTAAAGCTCACTGGACACTCTGCCAATGACTGATTTTTATTTTTAAGCCAGTTTGAGTTGTTTTTACTGTTACTTGCAGTCTTCCTTCCTCTTCCTTCTTGGCCCAGACCCAGTATTTTGGGTTCAGCTTCTACCCCCAAGTGAGCCATTAAAGACATGGTCCACACTAAAGTTGGTTATCCTTAAGAAGAATTCATTAACCAGTTGCTTTTCATTCACCAAACAGCTGCTTTTCTATTAAAGAGAGTGAAAAATTTCAGACTATGTATCATCTGCATTCAGATTCAAGTTTTAGTAACTAAGAGGCCTATCTTAGAAATGTTCCCTCGAATAAAGGGGGACAGGGTGCCTGGGTGGCTCAGTTGGTTAAGCATCTGCCTTTGGCTCAGGTCATGATCCTAGGGTTCTGGGTTTGAACCCCACATTGGGCCCCAGAGCTCCCTGCTCAGTGGGGAGTCTGCTTCTCCCTCTCCCTCTGCCCGCCACTCCCCCTGCTTGTGCTCTTTCTGTCAAATAAGTACATAAAGTAAAAAAAAAAAAAAAAAAAAAAAGAAAGTAAAATAAAGGGAAAAAAAGCCTCAGGTGATCCATGACTATTCTAGAAACTGGAAGTGTAGGCAACCGTAACAGAAGCTATCTAAATGAAAACAAAAGTAGTCTGTCTTGGTTGTGCCTGCTGCTATGTCCTTCCTACTTTACATGTGTGCATGCCCATGTGCACACATACATGGCTTTTTATAGAAATTGGGCCCAGGGGTGGCTGGGTGGTTTAGTCAGTTGGGTATTGGACTCCTGATTTCGGCTCAGGTCACGATCAGGTCATGATCTCAGGGTCATGGTTTCAAGTTCCATATCAGGCTCTGCCCCCCTCCCTGCCTCCCTGCTCAAGTGCTTTCCTTCATGCTCTCTCTCTCACTAAAATAAATTAAAAAAAATCTCAAAAAACAGAAAAGTTAATTAGGGGTGTCTGGGTGGTTCAGATGGTTAAGCATCTGTCTTCAGCTCGGGTCATGATCCCCAGATTTTGGGATTGAGTCCTGCATCCAGCTCCCTGCTTTGTGGCTATCCTGCTTCTCCCTCTCCCTCTGCCTGCTGTTGCTCCTGCTTGTGCATTCTCTCTCTCTCTCTCTCTCTCTCTGTCAAATAAATAAGTAAGTAAGTAAGTAAATAAATAAATAAATAAATAAATAAAATCTTAAAAATATATATATTTATATATAAAAAGTTAATTAGTTTCAAACAAACACAGCTCAGAGCAGAAGTGATATGAAGAAAATAACATTTTAAAAGTATAAAGGAGGAAGAAGATAGGGAATCCTTTCAATTTTAACAAATTAGGATTTTTTTTTCCCTTTGGCAGACATCTAAAGTCAATCACTTTTATCAGGGAAAAGAACTAGTATCTAAAAATGTATACTAATATTGATTAAAATTAGGTTATTACCTTTGACCCCAAGTTTCTTTTATTCATCAACAATAATTCTTTGTTGACTTCCTCCTACAGAATAGACACCACGGGTTCCATGCTGCAGATAGAGCGGAGTGCAAGGCTGGTGCCCTGCCATCTTGGAATTTATGGCCAAAAAAAAAAAAACCACAACACCCCTGCTGTCGTCCCCCTCAGCTCTCGCAGCTGTCAACACATGCCCTCATCACACCACAGATGTTGCCCTGGGATGAGGGTCTCTGGGCTTGCCGCTACCTGAACTGCCAGACTTTGAGACAAATATTTCCACTAAGTCAATCCCTGAATACCAGCCAGGGCCACGGGCCCAGAGCCACAAAGAGAGGAGGCCCCACCTGAAAGGAACCATGTTTTAGGCCCAGGAGAACTTAAATGAGTCACTCTTTCCTTGGACAGGAGTGACTTTCATTTCATTCCATCACCCTCCCGCCTCCCGACCTCTGGTGTCTTTAGCACGTGGTGTCACTGGAACAAGACTGAGTATTACTGGCTTGGAGAGAATGCCACAGATGGTGGGATCCCTTGGGTGGGGAAGGGTAGGGAGTCTGTCCCTGATTTTGTATTGGCTGTGCTGAGTACCCAGTGCGGCTTAAAGGTGTTAGGAGGTGGTAAGGCCCAACACGGAGGACCGCAAGGACAGCTTAGCGAGGTGCGGGCGGCCTCCAGGCTTGAAACACTGGCTCAATGGGGCCTACAACCAACCACCGGGCAAAGGTTTTGTTTTAATTCCATTGCTTAAAAAACAGAAACTTGAGACTTAAGATTTGTGAGAATTATAAGCAAATCTGTTTGTAGAGGAGATAGGAAAAATTCCGTTGCTAACCCATTGATTCATGTAACTTTTTACTATCACCAAAAAGTAGGTCTTCCATTGTAGAAAATATAAAAAGGCAAGATTAAGAAGATACAAAGTACTCACAATCCTATCACCAGAGAACATGACTGTTAACATATCTCCAGTATTTTTCAAATTATGATTTTTTTCTAAGTAGGATTTTATTCTGCATATTAGTTGTAGCCTACAATTTTGTTTAGCATTTCTATATTGAGAACACATTTTTATGTCATTAAATGGTCTTCTATGACATCCTTTTAAGTAGTTATATTGTGTGGACACATGATACACTTACTTAAATAATCTCTCTCTTTTTTTAAAAATATTTTATTTTTAAGTACTCTTTATACCCAACGTGGGCTTGAACTCACAACCCTGAGATTGAGTCACATGCTCTACCGACTCAGCCAGCCAGGTACCCCATTAAGTAATTTCTTTTTATTGGACATTGAAGTTATTTCCCGTTTACCTTCACTATGAAGAACAGTTTTGTTTTTAACTTTGAGAGATTCTCCACTTGCATTGTTTAGACTAAAATCTGGCCCTGTGGAAGGCGGGGCTTTGGGTTGAAAAAGACTCAGGTTGGAGGAGCCAAGGAGTCTGGCACCCACTTTTTGTTCTGCCTCTCTTAGTCTGACTCTTCAGGTTATTCATTTGCTGCCTCGATTTCCCCTTTGGCAAAATGCTGACATAAGCCTCGTGACTCTCATAATCCTGAAACTTCTGAAACTCTTGAACTCTTAAGGAAAAGTCCGTGTTGAATGATGGGAAGCCAAATCTTGTGGTCACTGAAAGTGGGAGACTGTTTTCCCTTTGCTACTTCAGGAATGGAATCTCAGACTTTATGACTCCCCTGTTCTTTCTCCATGCTCTCTCCCTCTCCCTCCATCTCAAATTGGCATTCCAAAGCACTGGTTTGCCAGGTCTTTTCTTTTTAAAAAAAAAATTTATTTATTTATTTGGCAGAGAGAGATCACAAGAAGGCAGAGAGGTAGGCAGTGAAAGAGGGGGAAGCAGGCTCCCCATTGAGCAGAGAGCCTGATGTGGGGCTCAATCCCAGGACTCTGAGACCATGACCTGAGGGGAAGGCAGAGGCTTAACCCTCTGAGCCACCCAGGCACCCCATGCCAGGTCTTATTCTATTGAGAGAGAGGGTGCTTTTTGTCCCTTAGTCGGCAGGGCCATTGCCACAACTACAACTGTGCTGTCCTCCAACCCAAAGCATTGGTCTGCTCCAGCCCTGCAGATAAAGCAGTTAATAAGCCTGTAGAATGTCAGCACCATTGGGGACCACAAAGGTGATCGAGTCACCTAAACCACCCCCCACCCCATGCTATTTTAGTACGCTGATTTGACCGATGTCTTAGGGTTAATGGCAGAGCAGGAACAGGGGCAGTGCCTGGAGGCCATGTGGCCAACTGATTCATCATGTGTCTTTGAGGACAGACTGGCTGGGTCAATCCTCTGTCCAGCACTTCTGAGCTGTGTGGGCAACTTAGCATCCCTGGCTCAGTTTCCTTATCTATAAAATGGGGATGGCCCTCATAATACTTACCTCATAGGGTTGTCACAAAAGAGGCAACATGAAAAAGGCTCCTCCGTAGTATTTCCCTAGTAAATGTTAGCTATTATTATGCCTCTATGACTGGTTTGTGGTGTCTCAGACTCCGCTGTCTAGGACACAGCTCTCGCCACCTGATGCTTGTGTTGGAACCACAGCTCTTTCCCAGCAGCTGAACAGGGATTACTCCTCAAATGATACCCCTCTGAGTGGGTTTGCATTTGGGACGCCCCCAAATTAACCTGTCTCTCTGGCCACCTCTTGCTAACCACCAGCCCAGTAGCATTTGTGTGGGGAGAGTGGAGCACGCTGCCTGTGGTTGGAGACAGAAATGTAACCACAGCGCCAAAGAAAATTAACAACGTGGCACGATGAAGCATCCGGATTGCAGCAAAGGGGTGTACGAGACTGAGAGGTGTGTTAGCTGGGAAGGGCCCTGTCGCTGCTCAACGTACCCCTTAGATGGTATGCAGCCACCCCACCAAATTTCTTTTCCCTTACATGTTTAACTTAATTTTGTCTTGGAATTAAAAACTTTTAGGATTTTTACAAACATGGATTTAATTTCTTTAGACCAAAGTCCTGGTGCATAAAAAAACAAATTCCAGGAGATGTCTATGTATCAGTTATCTGTCATATATCTATCAATTATCTCTATCTACCTATTATTTATTAAGCAAGCCATCTTGTACTTAATTTCCATTTTAAGCCTCACTGCCCCGCTGGCCTGTGTCGGAGACACACTCGACTTAAGGACAGGCCACACAAGAGCACGTCAGGGAGGAGATGAGGAAGCGTGGACTTCAAGGAGCAGAATCGCAGACTCTCACAGAGCCTGGTAGGAAGACCAGAAACTCGTTTCTTTGGGGCAGATTCTGTCCAGCTCCTTTCTCCCTTCCTCCTTCCCTTTATTCCTTCCTTTTACAGGATTTGACTAAAATTCTAAGTATTTAAGAAAGATCTATTTTATTTATCTGAGGAACCATTTAAAAATGAATCTAGCCTCCTGGACCACCGATCTAGCCTCTGCACCAATTGAGGCATTTTGCTGATCGTGCTGTGGGATTGTGCTTGAGACCACGACCATCAGACACACAGCCACTGTGACAGAGATGCTGACAGTAGAAATCATCCTTTGGGTCCTGTTTTCTTTCCGCCACTTCTTCCTCTTCTTCCCTCCTCCTTTAATGAAATCAACTTATATTAAATGACCAAAAAGAAAAACTACCAAACTTGCCTTCTCTCACACAAAACAACAAAATTAGATAATTAGAAGAACGAAAATAGCTAATTTCTTTCTTTCTTTTTTTTTTTAAAAGACTTTATTTAATTAGAGAAAGAGCAAGCAAGGGAAAACAAGGGTGGGGCAAGGGGCACAGGGAGAGGGAGAAGCGGGCTCCCGGCTGAGCAGGGAGCCCCAAACAGGACCTGATCCCAGGACCCCAGGACCATGACCTGAGGTAAAGACAGATGCTTGACCAACTGAGCCACCCAGGCGCCCCTATTTCTTGCTCAATAAGTATAATGCTTTGACTTGAAAAAAGTTTAATTTTTTCCCTTATGTTTATAATTCGAGGAGAGCGATTTCATATTTCTTGCTAATGTGACTCTGCATATATATTCAGAAAAACTTCAGATTGCAATTTCTCTTTGTCACTTTCAGTAATTGTCCGACTTGTGGCCCAAGCCTTCATTGGCCCAAGCTCACAGTTAGTCCTAAACATTTGCTGAATTTGCTTGTTACTCATCCCCAGGAGCAAGCCTGTAGGTGGCCCCATATTTGCTGAATGGATCTTTCATCCTGTAGGAGAGACTTGGGAATAATACTCCAGAACAGACTGAATGAAATGGGTAATGGGCAGTCTTGCTCCACTTTCCTTAAAAAAAAAAAAAAAAAAAAGAACAAGTCCCTTGGCCAGTATAAATTGGCTCGCCCCAAAGAAGACAATGGGGCATGGAGGCTGAATAGTAGCCTTTTTTTCTGCATGAGGTTCATTCTCACCTGTGTGAGGCCTGATCACGGTCACAAGTGGACACGGGCTTCTGCACTTACACACGGATCTGGAGCCCAAGTCCGGGCTGTATCCAGTGACCACGTGTGCTGCACACAGCTGTCCAGTACATAAATGTGACTGAGGTGTGTCCACCTGTGTAGACAACACTCTTGGTGGCAAACACAGTCTCTCCCGCACAATGATGTCATTAGAATATTTTTGTCATTGTCGTTTTATTTGTTCAAAGTCAAACATTCACTCGCCCAGGTCCCCAGTATCTCACAAGCCCTGCGCTGGCCCACACTGCTGCAGGACTGGGACAAAGAGATGATGTTACAGTCTGGTTTCTATGGCAACAGAGGAGGGGCAATGAAAACTGAAATGTTGGAAACACCCATTCCGACAATTGTGACATAATTCAGGTTATTACAAGGACATAACTACCAAAGAAGCCGAAGTGTCATTACCTTGCAGCTCATGTCGGCAAAAAGCTACACCACACATTTCTCTGAGTTGGGCTGCAAGAGGAAGGAAACACGAAACACACACACACACACACACACACACACACACACACACACACACAGGCGCGCGCGCGCCTCCTTTTCTGCATGTAAAATGTGTGTGTTCTTTAAAAGCCAGTGGTTGGCTGGTTTTCCGGACATGATGTGGTTGAAGCTGTCATCGTAATGGAAATTCATTGCTGTAGCTATGGTAAATCGAGTTTTCTGCCTGTGCTGAATGCATTAGTCTAATGAGATGTTTGCAGCCGGAGAGCGGGGCTGCTGGAGACTCACTGTGAGCCACTAACACACGGGTGGAAGATTAGCTTTTGTAATATTCGGTTTGCCTGTACCGAAAGGCATCTGTCTTCTGAGTCAACATTCCTGGCCTGGTCAAGAACCTGATCAGGGCTCTGGTGAACAAGCCATAGGTAAGGGAGATGCACACTTGGAGGGGGTGCCATTGACACGGGAACCTTCTCTTTCTACTGTCAGCATGACAAGTGACCTGTTTCAGTGTGTCTGGCTTGCATGCCTCCCTCCGAGGCAATGCCTGAGTATCCTGCGCTCCCACCACTGAGGCCAGCAGGTAACTTCAGTTCCTCCTACTCAAAACAAAAATGTTTGATTTCTTAACTAGATCTCAGAGAGGAAGAGGTAGCCTAGAATTATACAGTTTATAAATTTGGGGTATCTACACAGTCACTACTCTTTAACTCTGCATGGAAAGACATAGAAAGTTGTTTTTTCCCTCCCAAATGTGAACTCAAATAACTGTTCTACTTTTTTGCATGACGATTTTGCATTGCTTTTGTTCGGTTTGGTTCTAATTCAAAAAGTGTTCTATGTCTTGGGATAAACATGTTTACCGAAATTTAATTATTAAAATTGATGTGTTGTGAACTCACAAGAGTACTTTTTAAAATTGAATTTTATTATTTCTATACCAGGTGGAATATTTTACATGTCTTTGTGCTGTTTTTTTCTTAATTTATCAAGGTAGATGAGAATACTATATTTTGCTAGTAGCGGGGGCTGGTTAGTTTTTGGGGAAAAAACCAGGTGTCTATGGAGCGTCAGGATCAGTTTTCCCAAGTTCAAATGCACAGTCTCCTTCTTCCCAGGTGGGGTGTTGGGTGACTGAGACCCAGCGGCATGAAGCTTCCTCTCCAGGTTGCTTGCTGAGTAGAACAGGACAATGGATGAAGGTGGTGTCAGCTATGTGGAAGTCATCTGACCCATAACTGGGTGCCAAGTCCAAGTTCTTTCTGCTATCTGCAATAGTCATGGAGAGGTGCCTCATGGCGCTGTCTCTAGATCCTGTGACAGTCTCAAGAGGGTCAGACAATCAGTAGCTTTCTGAGAAAGTGACTTCGGGTTGGTCTCAGACACTGTGGAACTTGAGAAAGTGATCCCAGCAGTACATCAGAATCGAGATGTTGTGTATGCTTGTGTTTTTCTTTTCAACTGGAGGAACTATTTTGAAGAGTGAGAGACATAGCTGGTTTTTTTTTTTTCTCAAGACTTAAAAAAATATTTGGAGTGAAAGCACAAAAATAACTATGAAGGAATTTACAGTGTGGTAAAGTAAACTACCTAGGGGCACAATATTTGTGTGGAGCACTTTTTTGCGTTGCTTGGTAGAAGATGGGGGTTGGTTATTGAGCAGTAGCGGCTGGGTGAAGATTACCTAGAAAGACTGTAGCGATCATCTCAACTGAAACAAAACGTTAACGAAGAAACTTCAGTTTTAAGGAAGTTGTTTGGTGGCCCCAGATCTTTACCTTTTAAACCTATGTGTTTAAGCAGATATTTTTTTA
The DNA here is from genome assembly GCA_004023965.1 of Spilogale gracilis. Lineage (NCBI taxonomy): Eukaryota > Metazoa > Chordata > Mammalia > Carnivora > Mephitidae > Spilogale > Spilogale gracilis. Next base: position 122,532 of record PITA01002885.1, read on the forward strand.
AAAATGTGAATGTTTTCTTCAGTTCTTTAAATTGTGTATGTGGACAGTCTCTGTGATATTTTGGCAAATCTCTTAGTCGGCTTGCTTTGTGGAATCACAAGAGCAAATCCCAGCAAAAAAACCCAGTTCTTCTGTGCTTAACACGTTCACATTTCCTTGTGTCACCAAAATAACTTTTATTTGGCTGCAGAGAAAAAAAAAGTAAGTGAATGATAATAGAAAGAAAAGAAAACAATAAGAGAAACAAGCGTGAGTCGCTTTTGGTCATTTATTTGCTTTTGGTGGCATGTTTTCAAGGCAAGTGAAACCAGCAGAAGCAGTTTCACTTTCTGGTTCTTGGCTCCCAGGGGCTGGGGTCGCAGGGCTCGCCAGCAGCAGGTAGGACCATCGCACCAGCTGCTGGGGAGCAAGTCAACCCACGTGCTGTCGTCCCGCCGCCAGAACTTCTCTATTGAAAATTCAAGAAAGTCATGACTTTTCAACGCGAAGTCGCTCGTATTGGCTTATTCTAAAAATTCGAGCGATGCCCCAAAGCACAAAGATCGAATTGAAACGTGTGTGTGTGTGCGCGCGCGCGTGTGTTTTAATTTGCAGTGATGTGAAAATCACAAGTAGATGGCATCCAGCCTCTCTTAACGTGGGGGATGTATTTATGTTTCAATCTCCATCATGGAGCTCACAGACTTCCAACCCATTGAAGGCAACATCACTGAAGTTCCCCGAAATCCAAAGAAGGCACGCTCAGAGAGCAATACCCATTCTTATGTCGGGGGAGTTCGGTTTTAGGCTGTTTGGCAGATCGGGGGATGCATCACACACACACACAGACACTGACACGCTTGGGTCCAGGCAGGGGTGGGGCGGGAGGAAGCGGCGAGCGGGCTCCCGGGGGCTACCAGGCGGAGCTCCGCGGGGCGTCGTTCCTCTGCGACCGGTGCCCCCTCCCCAACCCCGGCAGCCTTGGCCGCGCGCTGACGCCAGGTAGCCCGGGGCGCGCCCGCCGCACCCGCCGCAGCCCGCGCGTCCCCGGCCGAGGGGCTTCCCAGACCAAGTCCCCTTCAGGTTCAGCCTGCTCCGCTCCTCTTCCACCGAGCCTCCTGCTTTGACTGTGGACGGCGAGCTAGAGAAGAGAAACGAGGGGACCTCTCACCCCATCTCACCACCCAAGGGCGTAAAATTCGGTCTAACATTTTGGAGCCGAAGTTTGCAAAGGGACAGCAATCCCTTTGGGTGCGAGCCTCCGTGCTTCCTCATGGGAGTGGGCGCCCTTGATCTATCTAGGAGCGAGCTTTGTTTAAGCACCTCCTTGGACATTTAATTCAGCCAGCTCCCCAAAGACTGGTTTGAGATTTACGCGATTTTAATGTTTTTTGTTGCCTCCGAAGGCAGACAGGTGAGGAGAGATGACGGGAATTAATAACAGCCCCTGGGAGAAAAATCAGGTGGCTTGGTATATATATAATACAACAGAAGCCACCACTGTGTCTAGTAAATGACTCTAAATTTTAATTAATGAGTCACAAAAGCCACACCATAAGCTTTAAAAATTACCCCTTTATCAATAAGGTGCTAATTAACTTTCTCTGGAATTAGCAATTCTCTCAACCGCGGGCAGTATGCAGCTTCGTAAGTTCTCTGGAAGGCTGCCAATTTTAAACAATCGGTCTTTTGGCAAATCTGGATTTTAATTCAAATATCTATTGTGACATTCTTCACTGTGGTTCAAAGACCACTGGGATCACCTGAATCACGGTAAAATTTCTGAGATTGAAGGAGTGGCTCAGAATATTTAGATTCCATGGGAATTTGTCACTTTCTCTTTCTTCATTGTCCTTTCCTACCCCCCCCCCCCATTTGCAAGAGTGCCACACTCCAGTCTCGGCTATAAATCTTTGTGTGCATCTCTGCTATAAATTGCTGTGGCCAAGCCTGCATTTGTTGGTAGGCGCATACCAGGTTCGAGGGCTCTGGCTGAAAGTCCACGAGGTTCTAAGTGCTTTCCATTGTTGTATTCATCTCAGTTTCAGTTCTGGCAAGGGTTCTTCCCTAATATTTCTGCAAATTCTCACCCGCGGTTTGCCAGATGTTGACATTTAGATTGAGATGCAGCAAAGAGGAGCTGTGGGCAGAAGGGCCACTTTGGCTATGCTGACCGCCGATGAATTCGGCTTCTTCTGACCTACACATGTTAATGTCTGAAGAGGTACAGGAGCATTGGGCAGACAGAGCAGCTGGCTCCACAGTGAACCCTCACCCCTACCCCCACTCGCACTCCTCAGTGCTGCTAGTCACTGGTGGGTGACGTTCAGGGGCAGCCTGATGAGGGATGCTGCTATGTGGTCACACTAGCCAGAAGGCAAGTGGTGATGAGTGCAAATCCCTCCTCGGGAAATCAGACCTCCCTCTCCTCCTTCTGGATCCTTCAAATGTTAGCATTGGTCGGCTTCTGCTTCTCTCAGCCAAGAGCCTGGTGAAGATGGCATGCTCGTGATAAAGTTTGCTGCTGGGTTCAGCTAGCAGCGTCGACATAGTCAAAAACATCCTTCGGGGGATGCCTAGGTGTCTCAGTCCATTAAGCAGCTGCCTTCGGCTCAGGTCATGATCCCAGAGTCCTGGGATCAAGCCCCACATCGGGCTCCTTGTCCAGTGGGGGGCTTGTTTCTCCCTCTGCCTGCTCTGCCTGCTGCTCCCCCTACTTGTGCGCTCTCTCTCTTTCTGACAAATAAGTGAAAAAAAATCTTAAAAAAAAAAAGAACATCCTTCGGGAGGGTGGGATGGGGATGAGCAGCAAGCAGGAGTTGTGCATTTTGGGATAAATCAGCATTTTTCAATCAAAAGAAGCACTTTTTCAACACCAAGGAGATAAAACATCTCTTGCTTCTTGCAATCATTACCTCGTGGACTACTATTTTAGGACAGAAAGGAATTTATTATCTGGTGGCAGTTCTCACTCTGTATTAAGCTGAAAATCATTCCACTGAGTCTTTGTGATGCCCTGGACTAACGGGAATATATTCAGAGATCCACACGGTAGGCTTCCCTGCGATGGCTGTTGTTATTCTTGCAGCAGGTATGTTTTAGAGAGAATCTAGGGGCACAGAACCATGTGAACCTCTCTTGACTCTCCCACTGACGCAGGCATGTTCCACCTAAATTTTCATTTGGGGGGAAGCACGTGTGCATTTCTTTTTCAGCAGCTGCCTTGATTGATCGGATAAACGGAACCTGGTCCCAGTGTTGCTAATTTTCAAGAATGATTGCAGACTTCTGCCGGCAGACTGTGCCAGCGTTTTGAGGAAGGGGCTTGGCTAAGGAGTGGTGTCCTTACTTTCTCTATAAGGCATCCAATACAGAAACAGTGGAGTTGGCTGTTAAGAGAAAATTGATGTGCCAGGGAAAAATAGTGTCAGTGCTGTGCTTTGCGAGGTGGTGATGTTGTCTGGTTAGTTCCGTGATAGTGACTCAACTTTTGGGAACTCAATATTTGGTAGCAAAAGCCTTTGCCCTTTTTCTCCCTCTGTACTGATCGTTACAGAACAAAAGCCATCTGAGTTTCAAAACAGAAACATATGGCTTGAAATTAATCCTAAAGAAACATGCAACCTTTCTTGAGGATGAGTACTAAAACTTGGGAACAAACACTGGGCTGGCACAGCAAAGAATTACCCTCATTGGGCCCCAGTCCAGCCATCAGAAAATGGCACTTAAAGAGGTAGTGGGATGAAACCCTATTCCATGGGGTTTAGATAAAGCCTATTCCATGGCCCTTCCATTGAGTACTTGAGCATCCCTCTCCCCACACCGCCCTCCCCAATAACATAGAGCTATCAGCTTGTGGCGTTATTTCCTTTTGGATGGAAGGAAAAGTCTTTTCTTTTCCCTTTCCCATTTGTCCACAAGTCATCCTGGGACATCATCGTTCTGATGAGAAAACCAGGTCAAACACCAAAGAGTCTGTTTTTCCCTGGTGTCTGGAGTTGGGCCCAAGCCCTACCGCCAGCCCGATGCTTGGATCACAGAGGCCCCATCTGAGGGTCTGCCCTGGATGCAACCTTCAAGCTAGCGGGGGGCAGGGGGGCGGGGGGAGGCTGGTGGCGGGATTTAATCCTGTTTGACAGGCAACTGTGGGCGAGGAAAGGAAAAACTGGAGAGAAAAGCACAAGGTGAAATCCAGCTTTGGCACATTCATACTTTTTGTTTTGGAGACAAGATTTGGAGGTCATGTAACAAACTATTTCTTTGGGCCTAGCCATTTCTAGACTATTACAAGCCAATAGGAATTAGTTTCTTTCTTTGCAGCCTTTTGAAAAAGAACCTGACTGCTTTTCTTTACGGTCCTTTGGGATTTGGTAGCCTTACGATTGGGAAATTATGGTGATATCAAGTCTTCATCTAATAATTAGCCATTAAGCTATGCTGTTCATCTCAAAGAGAAAAACTCTAAAATGTCATGGGAGGCCCTGGGCTTATCGATCAGTAAAGAACGCCACTCTGGGAATCAATTTCTGTCATTTTTCAGTCTTGAGACATGTGCGCCATTGGTTCATGTTGTTGTCATAGTTGCCTTGCTGGAGGGGGCTTGCCATGATATTTGGGGGCCAATAGGGCACAGATGACCATGCATTTTCCCTTACGTTGGGAGTATGATATAATATGATATGATATGGTATGGTATAATCCCCTTCAGATGTCATGAGATGCACCAGCATATTTGACTGTATCCCTCTTAAGAACTCATTTGTAAAAATGCTTCAAGTGTTTCACTACATTTGGGTGCACAAATTACAAAGCATAGAAACAGTGGGGAAAAAAACCCCAACTGGTGTTCTAGTGTCTGAAATCACTACCCACAGTATGAAAATGTAGCATCTTTTTTTTAGTGTTTTTAACATAATTAATATTAAGTACTTGACATAAAGAAAGAGGGCAAACTGTATGGCATGATTATGTTGGTGCCTGATATGGAAATGGTTAATTGGCCCCACAGTGAGGCCTTTACAGTGTTGCCTTAATGAGACCAGGTGAATATAAACTCTCTTCAGGGAATTGAAGTTGTGAAGTCAAGTGGGGTGTGATGTATGTGACAATGTGTGGAAGGCAGTGATCTGTGATAGTATAGAGGACTGGTCTTTCTTTTCTATTGCCCTCCCTTTCAGTTAGAAGTCATTTGTCATGAACCTGGTAACAAATAATGGGACTGAAATTCTTTGTTAACAGAGTAAGGAAAAAGGACATTCAGAAAAGTTTGTCTCACACACATTTCCAAATCAACCCCAATCTTTGTTAGGGTCAAGTGCTGAGTTTCTACTAATTGGCTTGAGACCAGAGTGCTGTGGGATAAACTGGAAATATAATCATTTAAAAAATATATTTCTGGGCACAGGTTAGGTCACTGTTTTTGTGAATTATATTTAACGTTTTCATGCCTGAAGAAAAACAATTCCATGGGACTAAAGACCTGGCTGGTTCTTGTAGATTTCTAACAGTGGCTAGTATGGGTTCCATAGCTTCCTGGACAAAGTCAAGCAAACCCAAGGTCTCCTTTGGCCAAGATTTCCTGTATTCTGCTTGTGTGCTTGATAGATCATCAGTTTCCAGGGGTTTTTCTTTCTCTTTTCTGGGGAATACAGATTTAGGACAGGATAAGAAGAATTTACATTGGGACCGTGCAATCACTTAAGTTCCAGACCATGTTCAAGTCTGTTCACTCTTCTGTGGGAGCTGGAAGGTTAAAATGTAACCAAACTGATGAACTTAAGTGAAAAACATCTGACATTTGAAGGGACAAATTAAAAACAAAAACCTGTACTCTGAGAGGTGGTCTTGAAGTGATTCCTAGATTCTTAGATTGAATGGATTGTAAAGGCCTTCCTCCCTCCCAAGGCAAGCCTCAGACTCTTCCCCAATGTCTGCAAAGGAGGCAGATGGCACAGCCTCCATTCTCAAGTGGCCACACCCTCTGCCATCGTTGGAAACTTCGATTTTTTAGCAAGGACATTTTTCCCTCCAGAACTTCCCCTAGCTTCCTCATTCAGTAACTTCCTCCAGGGGGTGCTTCTGTCCTCAGAGAGGTAGAGAATAAATATCAATGGAGCAGCATGGATTCTGAGTGAGAAAATCCAGTTGAACTGTCACCACTGTGAGCTGGGGCAAATATGGTGGCCACCTTGGGCCTCCCTTCCTCCCTGGAGATGGTATACCTTGTCCGTCCCCACTCTTGAGCCCCAGTGGTTAGAATGTTGCAAGTCCTCAATATATACTTGTTGCACCAGTGCTTGCATGAATGATAACCTCAGCATGGGTGGAGACAGCATGGTGTTGTGGAAAAAACATACATGAACTTTGGTGTGACCCCAGCTTTATTAGGTCACGGGATATAGTACTTCAGAAGTTGTTGGGAAGATTATTTGGGTTCATGTATATAAAGTTCAAAGGAAACAGTATATGGAAAAGGGCTTTGTAAACTGTAGAGTACTATACAAATGGGAATAAATACGTGTCGTACTTATTGAGCCTCATGTGCTTGGGGATGCCGAGAGAAGCACTTATCATGCTTTATCTTATTTGTTTGACTTAAACCACATAGGAAGTCACTATGAGGGCTATTTTTATCTCCATTACACAGGTAGGGAAATTGAGGCTTATGTTAAGTAACTTGTGGAGGCTCACATGGCCATGTGAGGTCTGCTGAGTCTTTCCTTCAGCGTTGAAAAGCCAACGGGGCGTCCATGTCTTTTCACCTGTGAGGGCTGAAGAGAAAGAGCTCTTTCATGCCCCAGAGCCAGCTGCTCCTGCTCGACCTGGCTGGGCTGCTCCCATGTCCAGCAGGTTCCAGAAAGGAAATGATTTCCTGGTGTTTCCACTTGGAAAGGCATTTTTGATCCACAGCAAACTTCTTTTAAAGCAGTAGGCTTTCAGTCCTGTCAGACTCAACCCTCCCTTTTATTACGACCCTAGAGTGAAGTTCCCAGATAAAAGAGCCCACCCACATCCAGAATCAGAGAAAAACCAGTGTGATGTCATACCTGAAATGAAAAGAGGAATAAAGGCAAAGTAATTTATAATTACTTCCGGTGCAGGCGCCCTGCTCTGGACACCATAATGGAGCAGCCCGGTGCTTGGCACCGCTGTCCCCACTGAAGCCTAGAACAGTGCTGTGGGCGACTTGGTTAACACAAGCTGACCCTTCTGCTGGTGACATGATTTTCCCAAATGGTAAACAACTGTTGAAATCCTAAACCAAATAGAGGACAGTCTTCCCTTGATTTATGTATCATTTGCATTCCTGGAAAATTACAGTATATATTATACCTAAGTAGAAATATATTTGTACGTACAATGAAGTGAACTCTAGGTTCACCAAGATGAGGTTTTCACTGGTGTGACCATATGGTGAGACAGAGTTTCATATGTGGGACAGCCCCATTTGTCCAGCACCCTGGGTGTCTGCCCTCCAAGTACAGGAATGCTTATCCCACCTCCAACATGGTGTCAGGCAAACTGTGTCCAACATGTTTCCAAAATGCCCCTCTGCAGGGAGTGTTGCCCCCTCCACTGAGCACCTGTGGATCAGAGCATGCCAACCTGCCATGAATTTCACTTTCTCCTACTTCCCCAAATGCCCGATTAATGACAGTCTTAGAAAGATGGTGCTGTTCTGCCAGTCCCTGACATGATTGCTAAGTAGAGATACTGCAAACATCATGGCAGCAATTCGGGGCTAACTTTCACAATCTATGAAGATGCTTATAATGGATTTACTCTAAAAACAGTAGCTTTGAGCCTGAGAAGAACTTATATACCATGTTTCATTCTCTTCCAGATTATGCACAGGTTTTATCATAAATACAGCATTTTTAAAACACCTTGGTAAAATCCTCACTATTCTCTGGGTCTGCTTAAAAGCTGTAACAGCTTTCATGAGTGTTCTGTAGTTCCTCGAGTACAGATCCTTAGCTTCTTTGGTTAGGTTTATTCCCAGGTATCTTATGGGTTTTCGTGATATAGTAAATGGAATCAATTCTCTGATTTCCCTTTCTATATTTTCATTGTTACTGTATAAGAACACAACTGATTTCTGTGCATTGATTTTGTATCCTGCCACATTACTGAATTGTTGCATGAGTCCTAGTAGTTTGGGGGTAGAGTCTTTTGGGTTTTCCATATTGAATATCATGTCATCTGCAAAGAGAGAGAGTTTGACTTCTTCTTTGCCAATTTGAATACCTTTTATTTCTTTCTATTGTCTGATTGCTATTGCTAGGACTTCTAACACTATGCTGAACAATAGTGGTGAGAGTGGGCATCCTTGTCTTGTTCCTGATCTCAGAGGGAAGGCTGTCAGTTTTTCCCCATTGAGAATGATAGTTGCTGTGGGTTTTTCATAGATAGATTTTATGAGGTTGAGGAATGTTCCCTCTATCCCTATATTTTGAAGAGTTTTAATCAGGAACGGATGTTGTATTTTGTCAAATGCTTTTTCTGCATCAATTGAGAGTACCATGTGGTTCTTTTCTCTTATTGATTTGTTTTATCATGCTGATTGATTTGAGAGTGTTGAACCACTCTTTCATCCTTGGGATAAATCATGAAAGAAATCGAAGAGGACACAAAAAGATTGAAAAGCATTCCATGCTCATGGATTGGAAGAATAAACATTGTTACAATGTCTATACTGCCCAGAGTAATCTATACTTTCGATGCCATCCCAATAAAAACTCCACCAACATTTTTCAAAGCACTGGAACAAACAATCCTAAAATTTATATGGAACCAAAAAAGACCCCAGATTTCTAAGGAATTGTTGAAAAAGAAAAACAAAGCTGGGGGCATCATATTACCTGATTTCAAGCTTTATTACAAAGCTGTGATCACCAAGGCAGCATGGTCCTGGCACAAAAACAGACAAGTAGACCAATGGAACAGAGTAGAGAGTCCAGATATGGACCAATAGCTCTATGGTCAAAACATTTTTGACAAAGCAGGAAAAAATACCCAGTAGAGAAAAGAAAGTCTCTTCAATAAATGGTGCTGGGAAAATTGGACAGCTACATATAGAAGAATGAAAGTAGACCATTCTCTTACACCACACATAAAGATAAACTCCAAATGGATGAAAGACTTCAACATGAGGCAGGAATCTGTCAAAATCTTGTAACCTCTCTGACATCGGCCACAGCAACTTCTTTCAAGACACATCTCCAAAGGCAAAGGAACCAAAAGTGAAAAAGAACTTTTGGGACTTCATCAAAATAAAAAGCTTATGCACAGCAAAGGAAACAGTCAACAAAACAAAGAGGCAACCCACGAAATGGGAGAGGATATTTGCAAATGACACTATAGACAAAGGGCTGATATCCAAGATCTATAAAGAACTACTGAAACTCAACATCCAAAAAGAAGATGAACACATCAAAAAATGGGCAGGAGACATGAAGAGGCACTTCTCCATAGAAGACATACAAATGGCTAAGAGACACACGAAAAAATGTTCATCATCACTAGCTATCAGGGAAACTCAAATCAAAACCACACTGAGACACCAACTTACACCAGTCAGAATGGCCAAAATTAACAAGACAGGAAACAACAAGTGTTGGAGAGGCTACAGAGATAGGGGAACCCTCTTACACTGTTGGTGGGAATGCAAGTTGGTGCAGCCGCTTTGGAAAACAGTGTGGAGATTCCTTAACAAATTAAAAATAGAGCTACCTATGATCCTGCCATTGCACTACTGGGTGTTTACCCTAAAGATACAGATGTAGTGAAAAGAGGGCCATATGTACCCTAATGCTCATTGCAACAATGGCCACAATTGCCAAACTGTGGAAAGAGCCAAGGTGCCCTTCAACAGATGAATAGATAAAGAAGATGTGGTACATCCATCAGAAAGGATGAATATCCAACTTTTGTAGCAACTTGGACTGGATTGGAAGAGATTATGCTGAGTGAAATAAGCCAAGTAGAGAAAGTCAAGTATCACATGGTTTCACTTACTTGTGGTGCATAAGGGGTAATATAGAGGACAGTAGGAGAAGGAAAGAAAATGGGAAGTAGGGTAATTTGGGGAGGGAAAGGAAACATGAGAGACTTTGGACTCAGAAACAAACTGAGGGTCTTGGAGGGGAGGGGTGGGGAATGGGGGAGCCTAGTGGTGGGTACTGAGGGCATGTATTGCATGGAGCACTGGGTCTGGGCATAAACAATGAATCTTGGAACACTGAAAAAAAAAAGCAGTAACAGCTGCTGAGGGACCGTGATGATGTAGGCTTTGTGCTAGTTATTCGTGCAATAGTCCTGGAATGTAGGATTATTCTACTTCACAAACAAAACTTCAAGATTCAGTGAATTTAAGCAGTAAGTTTCAGTGCCTCAAGGTCATCCCTTAAGTTCTATAACTGATTTCAAAACCCAGCCCATGTCTTTGCTCCTATATCAGTCTGGATATACGGTATACACTTTTATCTGTGATGTGGAAATCCCATGTCTGAGAACTTGTTCCTTGTTGAGTACATAAAAATGGGGTAGAGGAATAAACATGGCCACAGATTCTTTAACGTTCCTTCCATGAGACTGTAGGGTCTAAGTCCCCTCTCCTTGACTCTGGGCTGTTCTAAGTGACTCGCTTGGTTCATAGGATGTGGCCGAAGTAATGTTCCAGGACTGATATCAGGACTCTTCCGGTTCCACTGGGGCTCGGCATGCTCATTCTTGGAGCCCCGAGCCACCGCAGAAGAGGTCGATTGCCCCAAGGCTACCAAGCCGTTAGGAGCCAAGCTCAGTGGAAGGCCCTGAACAGAAAGATTTCAGGGTAGGGGTAGGGAAGAGAAAGAGGTAAGAAACATGGGGCTACTAGATGTGTGGATGAAGAAACCACCTTGGAAAGCATCCCATCCCAGCCTCCCTAGCTGATGTTACACAGATAAGAGACACTGTCCAGTCCAGCCTGAATTCCTGACTCGCAAAATGGTGAAACATAATAAGCTACACATTTTGGAATAGTTTTAAATGTACTGATAACCAAACACATGTAAATGGCATTTTTTTCTCTTGTAGTGTGTATTGTGGATTATTTTTGATGCCTAAGACAGAAAGACATTTCACTTTGTTTTTTAAAAGATTTTATTTATTTATTTATTTGAGAGAGAGAGAGAGAGGGAGAGAGCACGGATGGGAGTGGGGAGGGCAGAGGGAGAGGGAGAAACAGACTCCCTACTGAGCAGGGAGCCCGATGCAGGGTTCTGGGATCAAGCACCTGAGCCAAAGGCAGACACCTGAGCCAACTGAGCCACCCCAGTGCCCCAAGATTTTCCACTTTAAAGAAAGAAGGTAAGATTCACTATAAAATATAGTTGATGTTGGGGTGCCTTGTTGGCTCAGTAGGTTAAGCGTCCAACTCTTGATTTTGGTTCATAAAATAAATATTAAAAAAAATAAATCTTAAAATATATATAGTTGATCTTCATTTGTGAGGAATCAAAATGAAAGACGTTTTATTCCATATATAGTTACCATCAGAAGCATGTGTTTTCAGGGAGAATATGATTTTAATAAGTGCATATTTAATTTTACAGTTAGTTTATATATTTATTTATGTCATTTATATATTTATATATGTATGTCTTTAACAAGTACTTGATTTGGATTTATAAATATGACATGAAGTTGGATTTAAGTATTTATTTCAATCAGTCATTTAAAGATTTAATGAGGATTAAGTAAATGTAGTATAGGAAATGTATTAGGGCTCTCCAGAGAAACAGAACCAATAGAAGAGATATCTAGATAGATATTTATTATAAGGAATTGGCTCACACGATTATGGAGGCTGAGAAGTCCTAACATTTGTAATCAAGAAACTGGAGACCCAGGAGGACCAATGGTGTAGTTCAAGTCCAAAATATGGCAGGCTTGAGATCCAAGAGGAGCTAATGTTTCAGTTTGTCTCCAAAGGGAAGAAAAAGAGCTGATGTCCTAGCTCAAAAGTCACCAGGCAGGAGGAGTTCCCTTGTACTCAGCTTTTTTTTTTAATCTTATTCAGGTTTTTAATTCGTCAGACAAGGCCCGTTCACATTAAGATGCTTTACTCCTTTACTTAGTGTACAGATTCAAATTTTAATCTCATCCAAAACCCTTGATAGATGCACTCAGAATGTTTGACCAAATACTGGAGTCCCCCATGGTCTAGTCAAGTTGACATATAAAATTGGCCATCATAGGAGCTATTCCGATATAACAAATTTTGCAAAGGATGTACCCTAACAGATCTGAAGTTTGGTAAGCACTGCTTTGAGCCCTAGATTGTCTGTGTCTCAGATTCAGGGGTTTAGAGCTAAAGCCCTGGGTGGTATGGCTCATTCACCCATAGGGACATGATCCTCTGAGTCCTTCCTGTAATGTCTCTTGAAGTTATCCGTTGGTTTGCAGAGCAGTTTTTAGAGAATGTCCCTATTGCTGACTAATTCTGAGGAAGTTTGAGCTATCTTTTAGACTTCTGGCTGCCCTCTCAGGAATGGCCATTTCCCAGCATTCCCACAGCTGGCCACCATGTTTATGGTCAGTGCCTTGGGCTGTCCATCATTCTATAGCTGCAGTTAGGTTCCTTGTGGGGGCTCCCATGCAAGATCATATGTCACAGCAGTCCTCAGTCCTTGAGTGAGAGAATGTCTGCCCTGAAAGTCAGGGTCACTGATAGCCTGTCTCACTATTTAGTGTTAAGTCTGGCTCAGTGGTGACAAGGAGCTCAAATGTGATGTATACGATATGACATCAGAGGAGCTATGACTGGCCTATGTCTCATGGCCATGAAAGCAGCTGGACATTTTCATGTACCCTCTGGGCCATGCTTGTTTAGATGATTCTATGTGAAACCATCAATTTCATTTACCTTCTGCCCACTCTCTTGGATTTGTGTCCAAACTGCCCCCAGAAACAGGATAAAAATCTTAAGGTCAACAGTTTCATCTCTGGCTTCTTTGGCTTAAAGTGTCATTGCAGAACAGAAAATCAGTGATGTGTAAACTCAGTGGGATGGAAGAAGACATATGTTTTTCCTTAGGTGCATGCCATTTGATTAGAACATTGGACAGCCCTCAGTTTACACACAGTACTGAAAATCAGTGCAATCTGTTATTGCCTTCATCTATCTTTAGCTATCTGAGAGAGGGATGGAAACTTCTACATCATAATGATACGCCATGGTAGGACTAGAGAAAGGAGTAGGGGTAGGTTGATTCAGAAGTAATATGAAGAACAACAAGAAGCACAAGGCGCAATAGAAGAACAGCAAGTTCCTAAAAACAAGTTGTATTTATTTTGATTATGTATGTATAGGATGAAAATAGAGATAATCTGTTTCCCATGCTAAAGAAGAAAATGCATTCACAGGGTCTGGATTAGTTGGTAGGACTGTGATAAGAAAATCCCAGATGCTGGGTGGCTTAAACAATAGAAATTTATTTTCTCACCATTCTGGAGTCTAGAAGTATAAGTTCAAGGTGGTAGCTAGCTGATTTTTCTTGAGGCCTCTCTCCTTGGTTTATAAATGCTTACTTGCTTGCTGTGTCTTTACATGGTCTTTCCTCTGTGCATTTATATCCCTGGTGTCTCTCCTTCTTAGAAGGACATCAGTCCTGTTGGATCAAGACCCCACCCTTGTGACCGCAGTTAACCTTCATTACCTTTTTAAGATGTATTTATTTGAGAAGAGAGAGGAAGCAAGAGAATACATGATATGAGGGAAGGGGCAGAGGAGAGGGAGAGAGAAACCCAAGCAGACTCTGCTCTGAGCATGGAGCCAGACGCAGGGCTACATCTCACAACACTGAGATTATGACCTGAGCCAAAACTGAGAGTTGGATGCTTAACTGACTGTGCCACCCAGGAGCCTCAACCTTCACTATCTTTTTAAAGGCCCTATCTCCAACTACAATCACACTTGGGATTAAGCCTTCAATATAGGAATTTTGAAGAATTCTGCAGCTGTAGAACTGTGAGCAGCCCAAGGCTCTGACGGTAAACATGGCGGCCAGCTGTGGGATACCGATGAATTATGCAATTCAGTGTATGACAATATTTATCTTAAGATTTCATCTGACTGGTTTCATCTATTTTCTTGTAAATTATTGATGGTAAATGTACCTCATAATGGTCTCTTATGATTTAGTAAATGCCTACATTTTTTTAATGTTAGGTCAGTCACATTTCTGCTGCGCCCATTCCAGAGAGCCAAGGGATGTACTTCACAAAAGTTCCTCAGGGCAGAGTAGGTGTTCTGGTGTCTCCAAATCCCTTATAAATGACAACTGGAATCTCCTCCTGTCTCCTCCTGCACAGCAGAGCAAGTGTCCAAAGTCCATAAAACTGCTGAAATGCAACAAGGAGTGTTGTGTTGGTAGAGATTGTTGTGTGAGCCTCCGGGACAGAGGCCAATGGCTAAGTAGTTAGTGCCAGGGCTCAGCCTGGTCATCCCAGAAATGGCTTCTGCTTGTTAACCGCCCTTGCCTGCTGACCATGTGAACATGGTGTTTAGCAGAAAGAGACACTCCTTGTGTTTTCTAGATGGACTGAAGGATATAGGGACAGAAAAAGAGATGGATCCCCATGTAGGGGTTACATACTTGCTCAGCTAGCTCCTCGGGTTCCAGGCTGGAATTTCAACTGCTTTAGTGGCCGCCTAAGCACCTTACACTCAACATTTCCAAAGCTGGACTTCTCATTTGCCCTCTTCCCCACCTCTTCTTCTTTATTCTGTCTTCACGAAAGCTATCACTGCTCCCTCTCCAAGATAACAGTTTCAGAATCCCAAACTTGCCTTATCCTGTGCCTTCCAACTGGAAGTCCTAACTGATGCTACTTGTCCAAAAGAGTTTCCTGTACTTATTCCTTTTTTCCCCTCCAGCCTCTGTTGGTCTTGCTCAGGTACTCACCAGTACATTCCACCTGGACCATAGTCGTGGCCTCCAGCCCCACTTCTCTGCCTGCAGCCCCCCTCCCATACCCCACCTCATGCATCATACAAGGTTATCTTTGTACGACATCCATATGATCTAGCCACTCAAGTGCTTAGAAATCGGGGCTAAATCCCCTCGTTTATATCAACGGTTGCCAAATATTTGGATAGTGTTCCCTATTATAAACAATACCTAGAGTGCACATCTCTGATGTATGTATTATAGATTATATACATACTAATACATTACTATGTTGTACATACTATAAAACACGTGCAAGAATAGAATTGAAAAAGGCCACATAAGCCCTTTGCTCTTCCCCATAGATTCTCAAAGCCTCTGTTTTTCCACTTTCTATTCCTGACTTCTGGAATTCTCTTCCCTCACTTCTCCAGGTGATGAAATTTTATGTCTTTCAAGACATTGCTTACACATCAGTCCCCTGTCCTTGATTCTTCACACAGACTGCCTCTCTCCCCCCTTTTTATATAGTATTTACATTCTCCCCCTTCTCCTGCGGCATGGCTTGAGAGTATTTTTCTAGTGGGCAAAGGGAAAGAAGAAAAGTTTCAAGATGTAGTCCTCCTCGTTGCCAAGAACAAAATCGTAATAGTGCATACCTTTCCTTCTTCGTCAGACAGTCCGAAGAGGTGTTTTGTTTTGTTTTGTTTTCTCCCTCTTTCAACCTTCCTGTTACTCTGGGAAAAATAGTCTCCCCCAGAGAAGCGCAGACGTAGTCGCAAAGCCGGAGGGTAGGAATTTAGCAAGACGTGCGAAAGTAAACTTAATTCTGCGTATCAAACAATTAGGCTAATGTGATGTAGAACAACGTGATGGGTGAAGTCTGTGTTTTCCCTTCAGTCTGTAATTAATTCATGGTAGTGTTGCAGGTTGGTACATTTTGGTAAACGAATAAAGAACTGTTGTTTGAAATAAAAATGGTGAACAGCCTAGTCATTTCACAGTAGCGTGAGTGGAAGGTAATTACAGTTTGAGGGACCGTCTCCATCCTGCGTAAGAACACTGCTGGCTTGTCCCCGGAGGCGAGTTGCTGCGAGCCTGAGTTACAGAGTCCACGTGACGTTAAGCCACAGAGACAGCTTAACTCACTTTTTCGATATTCCGCCAGTGTCCTACAGGGAGCTGTGCTAATAAATAGGACAATAACGCTGTGATGGGACAAGAAAGGCTGACGCAGCGTTTTGTTAATTTGTGTTCAGCATTAGCAGGGAGCTTTGCAACCCCTGGGCAATGGAACAGGAGCATATAGGACTGTAGGCATTTTAATTAGAGGCCTTGGGAATACCTGTGCGCTCCTGCAGTGGAGTGAGACGTGGTCCCGCAAAGTTGACCCAAAGCGTGCTTTCCTTCCTTGCCCTCAGTTAAAAGGCCTTCCTGGTGACAGGGCCTGGGGAATGGCAAGAAAAAGTTTCTGAGAAGAGGAGGACTCCTGGTGGGCTGGCATCCAACACCAATTAGCTACTTGGCTGTCAGCGCCCACAGCCCTTGTTTTAACAGAGCGGTGGCAAAGATTGACAGAAAAGGCTTAACCTTGTGATGGATCCCAAAACGTTTTTAAAAGGCTCTTTTTACTCTTACTATCTTTTCACAACTTGGCTTAAATACAGTGCCTGAAATTTATGAGTATTAAGCAGAAAAGGTTTAGGAACATGTCACCAAATAATTTTATAATCCCCTAAGACTCCGTTGAACTCCCTCTCTATCAGCTGTTGCACCTTTACCCCGCTTGAGCATCTGAGCCCCAGAGTGGGAGGAGCCCAGAGTGGGAGGAGCCATCTATCATTACTCTCACCTGCCGGGGCGAATAGCCAGGAAACACAAGAAAGTCGTGGCAAACATCCTCCATCGGCTATGCAGCCTTGGAAATGGCAGGGTCTACCAGTGCCGCCCTCCTTCCCATTTCTTTCACCTTCAGTCCTGGCACCGGCGGAGGAAGCTTCACTGGGAGATGGTGGGACTAACTGGAGGTAAAGGGCCAGGCTAGGATGAGGACTTCTAGGGAAAGCCAGCCACTTCTGTGACAGTTCAGGGATTGGAGGCCCAGTGCTAAGATCAGGAAGGCAAGGTGCAGAGCCGTGGGCCCACCGGAAGCCAGCCCGAAGGGGCAGAACCACCCACTTATGTCCCGGGTGGTGGTTACTGGGTCTCACTGTGTTCGTGGAGAAGTAGACACCCGTTAGTGGCATTACTTATATTTGTTGGGCAACTTGACAAATAATCCTTGAGCCACTGTCATGGGCAAGACACTGCCTCTGGCCAAGCAGACAGACAAAGTCAAGTGAGTAGCCACTAGGGTCAGAAGTGGTTCTCCTGTCCTCCAAAGATCACCTCTTCCAGAAAGCCTCAGAGCCTTCCTCCAGCCCTTGCATTTACTCTTGGAGGGCTATCCAGGTCTGCACCTCAATCCTGTTTCCTTAGGTTGGAGTTTCACTGGGGTGTGTATGTCTGCTGCCTCGCACAGGAGGCTCTATGGTTCACCATTGGCATCCGGGCCTGGGCTCTGCCCCCGCAAGTCCTGCCATGCTTTGTGGTTACACGGCTTCTTTTCGCCTTTTTGAGCCTCAACTTTCCCACTGTGAAAATGCAGACATCAGCACCTGGATCACAGTTTGCCATTAGAAGCAAATGAGCTGTGTCCAACATTTCGTATATTGCCTGGCTCATAGGGAATACACAATAAATTAAAGCTAATATGATTATGTCATTTAGCACATGGAGTGTCATCTGAATCTCTCTGTTCATTATCTAATAGGAATAAAATCTCATTTGACTGTTTCCTTCTCGAGGTAAGAAGAGGTCCTCTAAATTAAAAGCTGCCTGAGAAAAGTAGAGAAGGTAGTAGGCATAAGAGACTCTGTTGTGTTGCTTGGCCTTATGAAAAATCCTATTCTATTCCACAAGGAAAGGAAAGAAAAGGAGCCCATCCTTAGACATTCTTCTTCTGATGGGAATATAAGTGGTTATCTATCAAATAACCGTGGCCTCTTCCATATGAATCCCTGTCTCTCATGCTCTCCCATCCCTCCACCAGTCCTGGTTCTTCCCAGAGATAATGTCTATCCATTTCAATGCCATTGTTCTTTTTATAATTAGGAATATGGTATTTCAGAACAAGGCTGATTTCTCATCAGGTCTCATAGCCAACATTAGAGCTGCTGTGTGCTCTTAGATCTGAGGGCCTATAAAATAGCTCACCACATATGTGAAACTTTATGTCACCTTTCACTGAGCTGAGTTGGAAAATTTATAGTTTAGAAAAGAGTCAAGTTGAAAACGTGGCTTTGGCTGGGTCTGGGCATAATTGGGGTTTTCAGATGCAGTTTGGCACCTTGTATCTAAAAGAAACATCAGGGCCCATAAAATTAAGGTGTTGTATTAAATATCCCTGCAGTGCTCCATCTCTCACCTTTTTTTTTTAAACTGAGGGTATCAAAATGGCAGGATATACTGCTTTAAAAAAGCCACAATCCCAATCTGCCTTTCACGATGAGTGAGAACAGCATGCTGTTGAAAAGGGTGCTGATGTTTTCATATTTATTCATATTTTCTCAATATCTATTGACCTCCCTGTATTTTGCACACTTTTCTGAAATAAAAAAAAGAGTAGGAGGTGGTCCTAGTCCCCAGGGAGCTGAAGGAGTGCTAGATGCATCAGTAAACATTTTCTGTAAAGGGCTACGCAGCATCTATTTTATTTTGGGCACCACGTGGTTTTGATGGAAATACCCATGCCAGCAACTCAAGGTGTTTCCCACAGCCCCCCCTCCATTCCTCATGCTCTACCTCACACCTGCTGAGCCCTCTCTTCTGTGCCAATATCCACTGCCTCATGACCTGTAAGACAGACCCTAAGGCTTGTAGCACAAGCTGATTGCAAAGACAAACTGAGCTGATATGTGCAAAGCCCTTGCTCAAGCTCTAGCTGTGACCAATGTTAGTCTGCCTCCCTCCTGTCCTTCCAGATGAATCTGAGAAAACAAAGTCCCTCTCTCTTCTTCCAGGTTAAGCCATCTACCCAAGTCCCAACTCAAACCCAGGTATCTTCTCCAACACCTTCATCTACTTTGCTCTTTCTCTCAACTACCCAAGCCACTTCTCTATCTTGTTTTGCTTTGACCGTGACACACTTAGGTCTCTTCATATAAAAGACAGATTTAAAGGAGAAGGAGGAAGAAGTAGAGGAGGACGGAGGAGGGAGGAGAAGAAGTTGAAAGGGAAGAGGAAAATTCTCTATCACTTTACATTCTCCTCCAGCTATCATTCCTTTTCTTTTTTATCCCAGTGATCTCCAACTGCCTTCATTTTCCCATTATTTCTCTTTGTTCATTTCTGTTCCTTTCTTCTGTTTTTCCTTCCCAGAGACATACTGTGCTGTGGAAAAGGAGTCCTCTAGGGTCAAGCACACATCTCCACAGTTCTGTTCATGGTGTCACAGACCCTGGGCAGCTTTCAGGGCACCAAGGCCCTCATCTGTGAAATGGGAACAGTAAGGCCACCTCCATGAGGGGATTATGAGAAATCAGCAAGGTGATCAGTAAAAGGCACCTTGTCAGGGCTTGGCATGCGACAGGTGCCATTCAATGAATTCTGTTCTCTTTCTCCTCTACAAACTGTATAAGGATAGGCAGGGGCTTAGATAAATGGGGCAGGAGTGAGTAGTTACTATTTTTTGTTCCAAAAAGTACCTATGACAGTCCTTTGAGTTGGGAAAACTTGCCTAGACATCTTCTTTTCTTTTTTCTTCATCTTTGATACGACTTGCAAAAAGGTAATGCGGGATTCTAGTCACATAAAGATGGGTAGATTCCCAGGCTGATTTCATTTGTTAATTAATCACTCTACTCAACATATATTTATTCAGCATTAGCTATATGTTCACCCCTGTGAGAGGTCTGGTGGTTCCTGCCTCAGAGAAGCTCTCAGTCTGACTCAGGGAACAGAGAATAGAGCCAGGCCAGTCACACAGGATTCCCGTGCTTTGGAGGGTGAGCTATGGGACTGCCCATGGAATGCCATGGGAAGGCAGGCAGGGAGTCTCATGAGGCAATGACCCATGTGGAAGGATGTGCCAGAGAAGAGATGGCAGTGTAGAAGGATTCTAGGAGACTGGACAGCTCTGTCTGTAGATGAGTAAGAGCCTGTCCTCAGTCTGGACCAGAGAGAGCTGAGGAGAGAAAGGCAGGCTAAAGGTTTGAGTCTTGTCTTGATCCTCCTTTAGAAACATAAAGACTTCTTCTGAAGGAAGGGAAGAATGGACTCTCCCATCCAGAGAGTAAAAGGTGAGGCCTGAGGAGAGAAGTTTCTGGGAGTCAGAGCTCAACTCAAGATTAGGAAGAATTTGCTATCAGTTATCTCCAGCAATGGGGCAGGCATGAGCAAGCAGGAACCCAGGCATATGGGGGCAAGGAGTGTGGGGAATCCAGAAATGGGATGGGCAGGAAAGAGGAACTTGATTCCCATCCCATGCCTGGACCATGCTCCCGCCCCCCTCATGCAGAGAGCTGATGCTGGCTCTCACACCTCACAGTCTCCTCCCAGGAAAGGGCTCTGTGTCTAGCTCAGCTCACGTGGCCTCAAGAACTCCAGTTTCATCACAAGTTTTCTCTTTAAGGGTTAAGAAAAAGAGAGGGGACAATTGGATAATACCTAATAGTAGAAGTTTACAGAACCAGTCAATTTAAAAAATTAAATAGTTGTGTATGTGCGTACGTGTGTGTGCACACCCACACATAGACACATATACACAGGCATAGTATAAAATATTACAATTTGATTCTAAATATTATTCCAATAACAGTGATCATTATTATAATTATTTTAACAATTATTATTTATTTTTATATATTTGTATTTTTGTTTTATATTTATTATATCATATAAGGGTAATGATTAATATTAATATTATTCCAAATATTAGGTCTATTTGGAATGCTTAAATCACGATTTTCATCTGGCTCACATCACCTCCTATCTCCCCTGGGCTCCCCCTCTTTGGGTACCCTGATTCTGAAAGGTGGAAATTAACACTGAGAAGTGGAGTCCCAGACCCCCATCTTGTTTCCCAGGGGGCCCTGGCCTAGGTAACTGTGAGCATTCTGTCAGGACTTAATTTTGTAGCAGACTGCAGGGGTTATTTATTTATTTTAAAATTATTTTTTCAAGTTATGCAAGTTGTACACACACATATTCATGTTTACATGAAGATTAGTCAACTAGAACAGAACCTACAAAGCTGTGCTTGCCTCCCAGCAACTAGAGTAAATCTTTTAAAATGTGACTCAGATCATTTCTCTGCCAGGCTCAGAGAAAGAAGCAGTGATTCCAGGGCATTCTGTGCTCTGGGCCCCCACTCTCTACCTTATCTCAATTTTCTCCCTTTCCCGCTCAGTCCGCCCTGTCCCATACCCTTACTGTCTTGTCACACACCCAGTACTCTCCCACCACAGGGATCCTGTCATTGTTTTCCTCTCTGCCTGGAATGTCCTTCACCTGTATATCCCTGCTGCTCACTCTCCAAGCTACTTGAGGTCTCTGCTCAAATATTCTTTAATGAGAGAGGTCTTCCCAGACCATCATAATGGAATAACATCATCATGCCTTACATTTTAGCTCCCTTAACCTGATTTTGTCTTATAACATTTATCGTCATCTGGATTATATATTTGATTACTTATTGTCTGCCTCTCCCTACTAGAACATAAGTTCTGGGGCACCTGTGTGGCTTAGTTGGTTAAGCAACTGCCTTTGGCTCAGGTCATGATCCTGGAGACCCAGAGATGGAGTCCCACATGGGGCTTCCTGCTTGGCGGGAAGCCTGCTTCTCCCTCTCTCACTCCCTCTGCTTATGTTCCCTCTCTGTTAAATAAATAAATAAAATCTTTAAAAAAAAAGAACATAAGTTCTATGACAGAATGTAAGTTCCATGACTTTATGTTGTTATTTCTACTATATTCTTAGTGCCTGAAACAGTGGCACACAGTAGGTGCTCAATAAATATTTATCGACTAAATGAATGAATTCATGAAGACTATAGTAAAAAGTAAGAATTTCTCTCTTTTACGTGCTCACTCCCTTCCCACATTTCTCAGTTCTTAGCACTGAAACGGTGTATCCTTCTAGAAATTTTCTTTGCATGTGAAAGCATACCTAGAGGTCTCTGCTTCTAGTCAGGATGTAGAAGGATGTGAAGCATCCTTTTGGTCATGGGAAGCAACAGAGCTTTTCAATGGGACTAGCAAAAAGTGATGGGTGCAAAGAAATCCTGATGAACTATATTCTAGAGAGAAATGAGCCGTTCCCAAGTATAGCATAAATCTCTAGTTTCTACACCCGGGGGATGGGCAGATTACAGGTAGATGTAGGAGTGGGGGGGTTTTCCCAGGTAGAGATGCCCATCTGGAAGGATGACTTTGAGTAAGGAAGGTGGGGAAAGGATTTTAGGAGTTGGGAATAGGGTGTATAAAGACAGTGCTGCCTGGGGACAATTGAAGGTGTGACCTGGGTCTGGAATGGAAGAGTGGACCTGAAAAAGGCAGAGAACCGACAAGGAGAAATCAGTTGGGCTTCATATACAGCATGTGCTGGTAGGAGGGATGGGAATCTGAAAAGCCCTTGGGTTCAGCTAGAAGATATTTGCCATCGGTATAATTTGAAAAAGGAAGATTTAATATAAAGAATTGCTAACTACATAAAAGGTGGCTAACTACTAAAAGAGATAAAGGAGAACTCTAAAGTAGTAACTACAGAAAGCAGTAACCAGCTCTAACAGAAACGTTAGTAATCAAGGAATTTAGATGCAGAGGAAAGGCTGAGATTCAGACCTCTGTGGAAGCGGTGTTGACATGTATCTCAGAGTGCTTGCTGATGAACCAGGGACCGTCCTCCTCTCTGGAAACCACTGCCAGGGCCCCTGCATGCCGATCCATGTGCCACCAAGTAGAGAAACAAAATACTACAAGAAGAAAAAGTCTCTTCTTTCTCTTTCAGATTTGTGATGTCTCTCCAGTGCTTTCTGTTGACAGGACCTAATATCAAGCCAACTGGCGAGGGAGAAATGTGTCTCTAGAATCACCCCAGGATCACAGAGTAGGGCAAAGAAAGATGGATATGTTGCCAAAAAGCAATAAATTAATAAGTGGCACAGAAATACGTACATAAAATATACACAAAACCACCGCAAATTCATCTCCTCCTTTCTGCATTTTGAGACATCACCAGTGGAGGAGGGGCTGGTGGGCAGAGAAAAATCATGTAGTTTCAGACTTGAATTCTGGGGCCCTCATAAGAGTTGAATTCAGAGGTAAACAAAGAATAGAGGACACTGGCTAGGAATTGGGCAAATCAACAGTTAACTCAATCTGAATAAAGCTACTGCTCAGGACCAGGTCATATCGACTCCGGGTAAATATGTTCCATTTACCACTGTTTTTCTATACACAATTCCTAGAGTTTTATTTATTTTATTTTTAAAAATTTATTGGAGAGATAAACTGTGCATGTGTGCCCATGTGTGTGCAAAAGTGGGGGCAGAGGGATATAATATCCAAGTAGATGACCCATGAGATCATGATCTGAGCTGAAACCAAGAATCAGTCGCTTAACTGACTGAGCCACCCACGTACCCCTGGAGGACAATTTTTAAAAAGAGACACATATAAAGAAACAGAGAAATGTTACTCATGATGGAGAAAAAATGCAGACAATAGGAACATATCCACAGATTGCCCAGGCATTGAAATTATCAGCTAAGTACTTTAAATTAACTATTATAAACATGTTAAACAATTTAAGGAGAAGAGATGAATATTTTGGAAGAAAAATGGAAAATCTGAAGATAAAATAAAGTGGAAACTGAAATTGTTTTTTTGAAACTGAAATTCTTGAACTGAAAAATAAAATACAAGACATTAAAAAAAATCACTGGATAGGCTTCATAACACAGTATCCATTGAAGAATGAGTAAGTGAACTTGAACACAACAAAGAAAAAGAGCAAGAAGCCAAGAAGCCAAAAGAAGAGATAAAATGGAATTCTTTTTTTTTTTAAGATTTTATTTATTTATTTGACAGAGAGAGAGAGATCACAAATAGGCAGAGAGGCAGGCAGAGAGAGAGGAGGAAGCAGGCTCCCTGCTGAGCAAAGAGCCCAATGCGGCCTCGATCCCAGGACCCTGAGATCATGACCTGAGCTGAAGGCAGAGGCTTTAACCCACTGAGCCACCCAGGTGCCCAAAATGGAATTCTTAAAAACAAAAACAAAAACCACTCAGTTAATACAAAAGAAGGCAGGAAAAGAGAAATAAAAGACAAGTAGTGAGCAAATAGTTAAATGGTAAGCTCAAAGTCATATCTTTCAGTCATTACATTAAATACAAATGGACCAGGGCACCTGGGTGGCTCAGTTGGTTAAGCATCTGCCTTGGGCTCAGGTTATGAACCCAGGGTCTTGGGATTGAGCCAAGAGTCAGGCTTTCTGTTCAGTGGGGAGCCTGCTTCTCTTTCTCCCTGCTTGTGTTCTCTCTCTCTCACTGTCTGTCAAATAAATAAAATTTTAAATAAATAAATAATAAATAAATAAATAAATAAATAAATAAAAATGGACTGAACACTTCAATTTAAAGGCAGTGATTTACAGACTGCATACCAACAACCAAAAACTTTACTCTGCTGGCTACAAGAGACATATATTAAATATAAAAATTAAACATAGGTTGCAAGTAAAAGATCAATAAAAGGAAACCATGCAAACATTAATCATGAGAAAGATGGAGTGACTATGTTAATATCATTGAAATGGACTTAAAGACAAGTAGTTTTATTAGAAATAAAAAGGGTCACTCTTAATGATAAAACAGGCAAATCATCAAGAAAGTATTAATGTTAGTATTAATTAATATTAAATTAATATTAATAAAATTATAAAATAATACTAATAAAGCTCAATCTTTAATATGAAATTAATATTAAATGTATTTGCACCATAATAACAAAGCTTCAAAAGACATGCAGCAAAAGCCAACAGAACTAAAGGACCAAATAGACAAATTCACAATTTTATAGTTAGATTCACAATTAGAGTTGCAGATTTTAATACTACACTTTCATTAATTGATAGAACAACTAGACCAAAATTTATAAGTCTATAGAGGATTTAAATCTATCAACCAACTTAACCTAATTATTATTTCTAGAACACTACATGCTTCAACTGCAAGATACTCATTCTTTCCAAATATAAGTGGAACATTCACCAAGATGGAACAAAAGCTGGTCCATAAAACAATTCTTGATAAATTTCGAAGGGTTGAGAGCATACAGAGTGTTCTAAAAGTCAGTAACAGAAACATATCAGGAAAATGTCAAATATGTGAAAATTAAAAATAAGCCAGCAAATAATACTTGGACTAAAGAAGAAATTATAGGGGAAATTAGAAAATACTTCAAACTCATGGAAAATGAAAAGAAACCTAACATACTCAAGGTTTTTAGATGTGGCTAAAGAAGTGTTTGGACAGGAATTTGTGTTTTTAAATATTCATATTGTAAAAAGAAGACAGGTCTAAAATCATTACTTAAACTTCTACCTTAAGAAGCTAGAATAAGAAAAGCAAATTAAACCCATAGTAAGTAGAATGAAGGAAGCAATCAAGTAAAAAGCAAAAATCAATGGACCAAAAACCAGAGTGGAGAAATACTACCAAAACCAAAAACTGGTCCTTTAAAAAGATTAATGCAATTGATACTCTCTGACAGGACTAATTAAGAAAAAGAAACAAAGGTGTAAATTATCAGTAGAAGAATGGAGAGAGGACATTCCTACAGATACTAAAGATATTAAAATGATAATACAAAAGTATTATGGGGCTCCTGAGTGGCTCAGAGGGTTAAGCCTCTGCCTTCAGCTCAGGTCATGATCTCAGGGTCCTGGGATGGAGGCCCACATCGGGCTCTCTGCTCAGCAGGGAGTCCGCTTCCCTCTCTTTCTCTGCCTGCCTCTCTGCCCATTTGTGATCTCTCTGTCAAATGCATAAATAAAATCTTTGAAAAAAAAAGTATTATGAATAATTCATGCAAATAGATTGACAAACTGTTCAAAAAACACAACTTATCAAATCTGATGCAAGATGAAACAGAAAATCAAAATAGTTCTTTATCTTATAAATAAATTGAATTTATAATTAATAACCTTAGAACTTCTGACTTAGATGACTTTACTGGTGAATTCTATAAAATATTTAATTAAGAAATAATACCAGTCTCACACACATTCTTTGAGAAAATAGGAGATGACTTCCCATCTTGTTTTTTGAAGCCATTCACCATACCTGTTTCCAACCTTGACAAAGATATTATAAGAAAAAAACATTATAAATCAATATTTCTCACAATAACAGAATAAAAGACAGAAAGTTTATGATCATCTCAATAGATGGAGACAAAGTATTTTACAAAATTTAATGTCCATTCATGCCAGCAAAACAAAACAACAACTGCCAGGAAACTAAAAATAGAAGAAACATTCTCAATCTGATGAAGGGCATCGCATAAATACCTAAAGATATACCACGCTTAAAGATAAAATGTTGGAAAACTTCCCCCTGGGATCAGGAACAAGCCAGGATGTTCTTTTTCACTGTGTATGTTCAGCATTATCCCAGAGGTTCAAGCCACTAGAGCAAGGCAAGAAGAAGAAATTAAAATAGTAAAAGGCAAAAAGATAGGAAAGAAATAGAATTTTTAATTCACAGATCATATTGTATATATAGAAAATCTAAAGGTGGGTACAAAAATCCTCACGAGATCTGGTCATTTAGAAGTAGTTTTGTAACAGAGGACAAAGTCAATGTACAAATGTATTTCTATGTAAAAGCAACAATTGGAAAATAGAGTAAAAGCACCATTCCGATAGCATTAAAAAACAAAATACACTTAGAAATAAATTTAATAAAACATGTGCATGACATCTACAGCAAAAACTACAAAATGTTTCTGAGAAGAAAAACAAAGTCATAAATAAATAGATACACTACATCTATGGATTGTAAGACTCAAATTTCAATTCTCCCCAAATTGACTGTCAATGGGTTCTTGGCACTTATGTGGAAATTCAAATGTAAATTATGAAGTAATCATGAAAAAAAAAATAAAGTTGGAGTACTTGCATTACCTGATTTTAAGGCTTACTATAAAGTTATAGTAACCACAAGAGTTTGGTATTGACATAAAGGGAGACAAATATGTCAATGAAATAGAATAAATAATCCAGATCGAAACTGAAACTCCTGTGTGGTTAATTGGTTTTGACAAAGGCACCAAAGTAATTCAATGGAGAGAGAAAAGTCTTTTCAACAAATTGTGCAGTGTGACTGGATATCTGTGTGTAGGACTTTCTCACACCAACACAATAGTTAATGAGATAAATCATAGGCTTTTCCCCTCTAATTTTTACATGGTGGGATTTTATTTTATTATTTTTTCTATTTTATTTAAATTTAAGTTAACATATAATGTAGTATTGGTTTCAGGAGTAGAATTTAGTGATACATCCCTTATGTATAACACCCAGTGCTCATGACAAGCGCCCTGCTTAATACCCTTCACTCATTTACCCCATCCCCCCACATTTCCCTCCAGCAACCCTCGATTTGTTCTCTCTATAGTCAAGAGTCTTTTGTAATTTGCCTCCCTCTCAGTTTTTATCTTATTTTATTTTTCCTTCTCTAGTCCTATGTTCAACTGGGTTTGGTTTTGTTTTGTTTTTAAAGAGTTTGTTTATTTGTCAGGGAGAGAGACAGAGCACAAGCTTGGGGAGAGGCAGAGGGAGAAGCAGGCTCCCCACTGAGCAAAGAGTCCGATGTATGACTTGATTCTAGGACCCTGGGATCATGACCCATGCCTAATGGCAGACACCCAATGGACTGAGCTACCCCGGCATCCGTGTTTAACTGTTTTGTTTCTTAAATTCTACATATTAGTAAAATTATATGGTATTTGTCTTTCTCAGATTGACTTATTTTGCTTAGCATGATACACTCTAGCTCTATCCATGTTGTTGTAAATGGCAAGATTTCGTTCTTTTTGA